>BTPG01000001.1:92204710-92253562 GCA_036245525.1 Semisulcospira habei
ACAGTATGGCAAAGTTGAGCTGGTTTTGAAACATCTGTAATGATTGATTGATTGTACATTGCTTAACGTCCCGACAGCAACAAGGCTTTCTCAGGACGTGCCTGCACTGCTTGTGAAAAAAAAACTAAACAGAAAATTGAATGTATGTCGCCAGCCGGTCAAATACATTAAATAAACCTACAACATGGGGCATAAATAAAGCTAAGACCATTTAGCAACACACATCCAATATCAAGAGCTACAGGCAGTGCAGACAGTAGGGAGAGTTTTAAAAAGGCAAATACAGGTGAATGGACAAAGGGTAGACAGAAACACATGCCCCAGAATAGAGAGAAAAACCCACCCTGTGGGGCTGACCAGGGTGACCCTGGGAACTAAAAAATACCTAACCCCACCCAAGCAACATCTGTAATGGTCTTGATGTCCACTTTCTTGCAGTAACATCATCTGTTATTGGAGGGTTTAGGTAATGGTCAAACGGGTTGGGTACTTTCACTTGAAACAAATCTTGTTCACTTACAGCAATATCAAGTTGATTTAGTTGAATTATTTTCTGTTCATAAGTAGGTGCGACATTGTACTTGGCATCTATATTAAATTGAAATGCATTTGTAGTGACACTTGTTGGTGATTTAAATTCCATTGTTCTTTTTATATGAGATAATAAAAATGTTTATTACCTTAACAAATCTTGACACAAGCAAACCAGTGTGGTTAACTAATGGGATTGATAATCGTGATGGTAGCAAGTCTGTAGCTATCCATGAAATGTTTTACACTGTAAAGTGGTTTAATATAGAAGATGATATATATAATAAAGTAAATCTTGATAATAAAACTGAAGCTTTACCGCCTGGATATTATGACTTTTGTACTATAGCTGAATGGTTTCAAAGTAAATTTAAAATTAAAGCAACTTTAAATCCGGCTAACTTACTTGTTACATTAGAATTTCCGACACAAAATTGGTTAAAGATCTCAGATAGATTTGCATATTTACTTGGTTTTTATATTGATGAAGATTGGTGGAGAACAGATGATATGGATGAAGCTAATTTTGGTATTATAACAATGAGGACAAAAAACTTAAAATAACTGAAAACGCCCTGTCAATTTGTCAGTACACACAGTATTTAATGTTTATTTAAAAGAATTAAGAGTGATTCAAGTGGTCTGTGAATGACACAAGCAAACCAGTGTGGTTAACTAATGGGATTGATAATCGTGATGGTAGCAAGTCTGTAGCTATCCATGAAATGTTTTACACTGTAAAGTGGTTTAATGTAGAAGACAAAAATTATTATGTAATTCTTGATGGTGTGACTGAAGCTATACCACCTGGGTATTATGACTTTTGTACTATAGCTGAATGGTTTCAAAGTAAATTTAAAATTAAAGCAACATTAAATCCGGCTAACCTACTTGTTACATTAGAATTTCCGACACAAAATTGGTTAAAAATCTCAATCAGATTTGCATATTTACTTGGATTTTATATTGATGAAGATTGGTGGAGAACAGATGATATGAATGAAGCTAATTTTGATATTATAACAATGAAGACAAAAAAACTTAAAATAACTGGAAAACGCTCTGTCTATTTGTCAGTACACACAGTATTTAATGTACATTTAAAAGAATTAAACACAACTGAAAATATACACAATGGAAAGCCCTCGACTTTGTTAAGATGTGTGCCGGCTGGAACTGCACCCTATTGCGAAAGTGTGGTTGTTAGATTTCCTTTACAGTTTAAGAAATTAGGTTCCAGTTTCTTTGAGTCACTGTGTTTATCTGTAACTAATCAGGATGGCAAACCAGTTCTTATGCATGATTTTAGTGTAGTGTTAGAAGTTAAATAATTTTATTTTTGTTTATAAAAATGAGTGGTGGTCCAAAGCCGAGAATCATACCAGTTGCGTGTCCAGTAACAGAGTTGAAAGATTTGGCTGATGTACAGGATTTTGAAAAGGAAGGAGAGGTAGGGGAAGTGTATGGTTTTGAACTTGATTCGACTGGTATGTACAAGAGGAAAGTAATCGATGACATGAAGGACGGAACAGAAAGACCAATTCCTAAACTTGGTCAGCTGCGTGATGTCACTGTACCTACTCCACCTGTAAATAATGCGCCTTACAACTTAATACATGTGGGAAATAAGTGGGTAGTTTCACCTGTGCCTGCACCACCACCCACAATTGACTGGGACATAAAGTTTGAATTTATTAGTCCTTATGTATATACTGATGATGAAGGTGCCTTAGTGTTTAGAAAAGTTGTTAACTCTGGACCATTGATTGTAAGTCTTGTTCCAAGTTTTGCCCCAGACAACAATAGCAGAGAAAAACTAAAGGTGCAAGAGTATGAAAAACGGAGATATCTTCTTACACAGAGAAAAAATAGAACAGACACAGAAGTTGTGTTTTCACCAGCAAACTTTGCCATGGCAAAAGAAGTGACAATAGTATTTGAAATTATCATGAGATCTGTTGCTTCTGTAAAAGAGGCAGATATAGCACAGGGAATCAAACTTACGTGGAATGACACAGTGGCAGAGTCAACAAAGGTCTTTATTGCTATTAAAAAAGGCACAGATATAGAAGTTTCAAGCAGTATACCCGCAGTTACGGCGGTGGTCGACAAAACAACTTTTGTTCATCTGAGTTACATAAAACTGGAACACATTGATCTTGTTTCATTTTATTATGCTAGCAAATTGTATTCTTTTGACGAGTTGCAAAAATGTAATCACTGATTAAATTTAAAAAAAATATTTGTGAATAAAAAAAATGGTGAACTTGTATCCGCAACTACCGACGACTGATACTGTGTCGATTGAGACAGTTGCATCAGATAAAACATTACAGGCAGACGCATTCCGATTAATAAATATTACAGATGCATTGAAATATTTGGAAGGAGAGGAGGCGAAATACTCACGGTGCAAAAGAAGGTATAAGACCGTTTTCAATTCTGTTCAAAACACATCTATGGCTATTCGTGCAGTTTCAGCCGGATTATCTGTTGGGGGTATTGTATTGATATCAACTGGAATTGGAAGTTTAATTGGAGTCGGCCTTGAAGGAGCTAGCATTGCCACAGGACTGGCATGCTTTGGTTTGGAAGGCATTAACAAGAGATTTCACACAAAATTACAAAAACATGAAGCATTGAGTACTCTGGCTGGTGCAAAACTCAGTAGTTTAAAACTGATTATAAGTAAAGCGTTGCAGGACAATTTTATTGATGACGATGAATTTAAGCGAGTCCAGGATGATTTAAATAATTACAAACAACAAAAGGCTGAAATACAAAATAAAATGCGTAGTCAATCCCCCGTGAATGTTGAAGAACTGAAGGCTAGTTTTTTAGCAGAAGGAAAAAGGATAGGGGTACAAGAAACCACAGAAAAACTTCAAGGACTTTAGGGAAGTAAAAATCAGTTTTGGTAATCAAACAATATTTTTGTCATACACTTCACAGAGAGATGACACGCCACCTGTCTATTTGACGCCCACAGCTCCGCCAGAATATTTTTTAAAAATAACTTTTTTTGTCTTTGTATCTTGTCAAATCTGACTCAGTATCTTGTGACTAGAGACAAGTTCTTGTAAGTAATTAATAAGTTCTTATGTTAAGTAATTAATAAGTGCTTATGGTAAGTAATTATAAAGAACCTGCAGAGGTAACCTTTAAGTTGTAAGTAAGTACATAGTTCCACTTGGCAGCAGTGGTGTGCCCGGCACTTAAGTGATTGATCCAGTTGTCACGACACGCCTGACAGTTAGGGCGCCGTGGACAATATGAGTGCTGACACTCGAGAAAACCCACCCACTCTAAATAAATCACACAATGCCAGTGATAAACAACAACAAATCTTTTATTACCTACTCTTACTCTAACCCCCACCCCAACCCACTAATGCCCCACACACTCCCACATACCCACGCATGCACTCATAACGTATTAACACATAAAAAAGATTAACAGATAACAATGACTAACAAGTAAAAATGACTAACAGGCGAAAATGACTAACAGGTGAAAATGACTAACAGGCGAAAATGACTAAAATGGCCAACGGCTATACAAGGCGGGTACTTTGTCTCTGTACAGTGTCCTCTGTCCCACACTAGACACCCCCACCCGGGTCTGCCCTGGGGGACTTGGGTGGGGTTAGGTATTTTTTAGTTCCCAGGGTCACCCTGGTCTGCCCCACAGGGTGGGTTTTTCTCTCTATTCTGGGGCATGTGTTTCTGTCTACCCTTTGTCCATTCACCTGTATTTGCCTTTTTAAAACTCTCCCTACTGTCTGCACTGCCTGTAGCTCTTGATATTGGATGTGTGTTGCTAAATGGTCTTAGCTTTATTTATGCCCCATGTTGTAGGTTTATTTAATGTATTTGACCGGCTGGCGACATACATTCAATTTTCTGTTTAGTTTTTTTTCACAAGCAGTGCAGGCACGTCCTGAGAAAGCCTTGTTGCTGTCGGGACGTTAAGCAATGTACAATCAATCCCACACTAGACAGGGTGGCTCGTAACGTAAGAGTACTACGCCCCACAGGGTGGGTTTTTCTCTCTATTCTGGGGCATGTGTTTCTGTCTACCCTTTGTCCATTCACCTGTATTTGCCTTTTTAAAACTCTCCCTACTGTCTGCACTGCCTGTAGCTCTTGATATTGGATGTGTGTTGCTAAATGGTCTTAGCTTTATTTATGCCCCATGTTGTAGGTTTATTTAATGTATTTGACCGGCTGGCGACATACATTCAATTTTCTGTTTAGTTTTTTTTCACAAGCAGTGCAGGCACGTCCTGAGAAAGCCTTGTTGCTGTCGGGACGTTAAGCAATGTACAATCAATCCCACACTAGACAGGGTGGCTCGTAACGTAAGAGTACTACCCCTACACCACAGAGCACCGTAGCCGCGCTTGCCCACGCACGCCTGTGACCGACGCTCAGAACGTAGAATCAGCCTGCTGTAGCCCAACGTACTTGTCCAACAGGACCGGCTAGCGAAGGCGTTCCGACTCCCGATGATGCGTCACCATTGGTCATGGAAGATGAAGAGATCGAAGGACGAAATCTTCGAAGCCAGTGCACTGGAAAAGGGCGCATTGTCAGTCAAAGTGCCAACACAGTTAATTCTGGCCTATTTGACACGCACCTACTCACAAACCACGTGAGTTGTGTCTCGTCTCGCCCTAATACCCTCCTTGGCCATATTAAATATACAATCATGGATATGAAAGCTTCCTATGTACATTCAACATTCACCAGGTCTGCACTATTCCATTACACTAACATTAAGCTAGCACAACCACTTTTGTATAATAACATTGCCACTGCTAAAACCAACATTATCAAAATATCCACATGTACATACAAAGATATCAAATAATCACCAGCAACCACCCCACGTGACAATCTTATTACGTTACATCTAGGACTTAATACAAATATATTTGAAAGGATACCCACTTTAATTCATTTTACAACATGGCCTTTTAAATATACTTACTCGGCGACAGCCGAACGTAAACTAAATCCGACACCCACCACATTACAACCCAACCTAAAAAACATGGTTAAAGACTCGATTAAAACGTCACTAAAAAACTAGACGAACATACCCTTCCGAACCTATGTACACATTCACACACCCGAGAGCACAGCAGCTAACTGAGGAAAATGGCATGAGTATTTACCTGTCACTGGTGAGTCCTCCGGCAGGACGAGACAAACAAGACGAACACGAACCGGAGGGGTCTTCTGTTGAGTAGCAGCCGTGGTCACAAGTCTCTTGGGACACCCACACCCAGGAACACTGGCCGTGGTCTTGCAGGGAGGGTAACACAACCCTCACACAGCTTGTCAAGGGCTCCAAACGAGGCCGCACCCTGACCCAGACTCTCACTTCGCTAGCTAACTCCGCTGACTGACTGTAATATCCCTCTGCTACCTCGCAGTTTAACTTTACTCTGAACACTGTTCGGTTAAAGCTACTCGGCGAAAGCGTGCAACCGCTGTACTCGCTAACTGTTAAGCTTGCTGCACGGGCTTTACGATTACGCTCACACTACATTTATTAACTTCCCTAAACTAAGGCTATTTACAGAAGTCGGCGACCTACATTATTTAACAAGAAAACGACTTGGCGAAAAAATAAAACAACATGTCACATCCGTTACGTGACACCAGTGCACCAAAAGATGTGACACGCTAATAGCCCGTATTGATTGATACGTGCATGAGTTGAAAGCTTTGAATTGACGATAGCCACCCGGCCAGCAGACTTGGACTGTATTGATTTTTCTGACTGCCGCCGGTTAGCTACAGGCATCTGATTTCTTGTGCAACTAGATTGATTGATTGATTGATTGTACATTGCTTAACGTCCCGACAGCAACAAGGCTTTCTCAGGACGTGCCTGCACTGCTTCTGAAAAAAAAAAAAACTAAACAGAATATTGAATGTATGTCGCCAGCCGGTCCAATACGTTAAATAAACCTACGCCATGGGGCCTAAATAAAGCTAAGACCATTTAGCAACACACATCCAATATCAAGAGCTACAGGCAGTGCAGACAGTTAGGAGTTTTAAAAAGGCAAATACAGGTGAATAGAGCCATTACTGAAAAAATAGTATCAGTTTGTAAGTATGATATCGGGTGCCTGTATAGTGCAATTTATTTTTCTGAGGAACATAAGCTCTTTCACAACCATGTCTTGCTATTGCTGTGCCGTCAAGTAGAGACCTAAAGTACAGTTGACTAAAGCCAGGCTTGGGGCCGGGGCTCTTCAGGATATGACCATGTGTTAGCTCATAAGAATCCCACTATAAAAAAACCTGCAGTAGTTACCTACAGGTTGTAGGTAAGTATATAGTTCTACTTGGCACCAGACTTGAAACTTGTTGCGGGCCCAATAACAAATTATTGATTACGCCATTATGCCAGTGTGTGTGCTACTGATTGCGACAGAAACGGCCGGTTTTCCAATCCTATTAGCATATCTGGCTTCTTTTGAAAGCATTCAGCATACGGCGGGGTCGTCAGACCAGGACACGCGCATATGATCGGATCATTAAAAATCTTTTGTGCATTTCGAAACTACCTGCGCGCATACTGGCTAACGACTCTGGAGATTTTCGTCAATGTCTATTGTGGCGTGGTGATTATTTTCCTGATGTGCATATTTTATTCAGTGCGTGTAGCACGGGTGGGGGTGGATCAATACTCTGCGGTGTGCAGTCTGCATGGTTAAATGGGGTTTATGTGTGTGAGAGCCGGTGAGAGATTTTAATGTTTAAAAATAAGCAGTTTTTGAGTATTTGCTCGGCTTATGAGAATCCGGAGTCCTGGAAATCTCTCTTGTTCCATCTCTCCTCTCTCAAAGGTCAAGGGTAACAAAAGATCAGGGAACATTTGAAAAATAGCAATATTTTGACAAATTTCTATTTTCTCAAATACTATTCACAATTTCAAACGCAAACTTTGTACAAAGATAGACCTATCTATGCATACAAATTTTGATGATCCCTCGGACAGGTCAAGGGTCACATGAGGTTGGCAAATGTGTGTAAAATGCCAATTTTTGCATAAAATTGTAGCTATTATCAACATTTGTGCAAACTTTTTCGGGCACAAAGGTAGCTGATGATAAGACCTTCCTTCGCATACTAATTCATTTGACTCATCGTACGGGTCAAGGGTCACAGGGGTTTGACAGATGTGTGATAAATGCTTAAAATTTGAGAAAACATGGACTTTGCTGGCGCTGAAGCCAACCCTTTACTTATTGTCACAAAGGTCATCAGGCATGGGAATTGCCCAAGCAAAAATCAGCTGAAACTAGGGGGTCCAGGACCTTGAGCCTGATACAAAAGGCCTCCATGGCGCTAGACCTTGCTCCCAGGGTCCGAAAAACAAAAAAAAAAAGGGGGGGGGGGGGGTAGGCTCGACACCTTGCTCCGGCGGAATAAACAAACATATCAATAATCAAAGTCTGCCCGCCTAGCTTTACTGCGCAGCACACTCCAACAGTGACCATTGCGGGCCGCGGACAATTCCCGTGCCCAAATCTTGTCTGCTTTGCTAATAGATGGCAGCAACGGAAATAAATTGCGAGGATTTGTCTTTTTCCCCCCGAGGAATTTGAAATTATTTTCCGTGGATCCGAGGACAATACCCATGCCTGGGTCATACATTAGTGCATACATGTGAGCCATAAGGGCTTTGCCTTTCTTGTTTCTTTTAATGGAATTATGTTGTATCATTCCTGTAGTTGAATGCACATTGAATTTTTGTGTGTGTGTGTGTGCAGATGTCTGAGTCATCAAGCATTGTTGTTCATTGTAATATGGCGCAACAGTGTCCAACACTTGGATGCTCCCGCCCCTGGCACAACTTATGTAAATTGAAATGGGACTGTCATCGGTGATGGGAACACACAGGATGTTTAGGGCCACAGAACATTACATGTCATGTACTTTCTGTCACTTGCGCATTTCAAGCGTTTAGTAAATCCAGTTGCTTTTATTCGGTGCCTCGTCTTTGACATCACCTTCATGATGGACTGGACAAGACATTAAGCCCTAAATGCTAATGTTTTACTGTTGTGCAGTTGTTACAGAAACATAAAAACTTGTGTTAATATTCTGTAGATCATAATTTTTGACTCCATGTGTCAATTGCTATAGAGAAAGTCCTCTTATTTTGTTGTGCAGTCTTATTGAAACATCATAAGTTCTGTAAATAATTAATGTAGAATATGAATGTACTGATACGATTGGCCTCCCTGTACATGCAATCGTACTGTGAGGTAACTGGTACTGTGAACAGTACTGGTGGCTGCGTGCATATTCACATCATTTTTATTCCTATGACAATTGGGGCTTAACACCTTTTGTCCACTACATGGTGATTTTAAACATGAGACACTGGATAGGATTTGAACACATTTGTACCCCACCTGGATTCAAACCCACAACCTTTCGGACAAAGGTCGAACACTCTATGGCCAAGCCACCCAGATGAATGCATTTATGTGATTACACCTCTGTCATGCCCCCTCCTGGCATGTCAAACTGTTTCCAGTTACACTAAAGCATAACCTAGACTGCAAAAATAGTGCATCTGACGGAAGAGACCTACAGAATCAGTCTCTGCTGACAGTGTCAAATACGACTTGTACAATTCTGCCATTTTTGGCTCAGGTCGGATATGTAAGTGGTCGTCTGTCCATGGTAACTTTATGGTTGGCACTTTCAGAGAAGCCACAGAGATACCTTTTGGCAAGACCTTTCATAACATGGCATTTTCAGTGACGTACCTGAAAGTCAAAGGGGATGAGGAAACAAGTTACAATTAGCTGTATTTTGAGAACATTCGTTTTTCTCAAATACTATTCAGATCATCAAACCCAGACGTACAGTAAACTCATGTTATAAACGCCAGCAGTTCTTGTAACGTTATATCCGGTGTTTGTTATAAACAATGTAGTTTACATTGAACCACTTATGGTTTGACCTTTAAAACATTGCTGCTATATCTGCTTTTGTTATATCTGACCTTGTTGTAAGCGGAGTAGACTGTATAATTATACCCAATGGTTAGATCTTTCTATACATACCAATTTGGATGACCTCTTGAAAAAGTCAATTTATTAGCCATTTTGGACCTGTTTTCAAAAATACTATTTACAAACTTGATACCAAGATGCCTGATGATCAACACCTTTTTATGCGTGCTATTTTGGGTGATTCCTCTGATTTGTCAAAGGTCACAAGTGATCAGAAAGTTTTTAAAAAGTGTTTTTTTTTAGAGTGATAGCTGTTATATTTCCTTTTATTTCAAAAGTTTACAACCAAAATGGGCACAAAGGTCAGTAATTGGACTTTTTTATGCATACTACTTTTCACTACTCACATGGTCAAGGGTGATTAGTAAACGTGTGGCAAACGCACAAATTCTGAGACTTTGAAGATGCAAAAACCAACCCTTTACTTATTTTAGAAAATTTGAACACTTGAAAGGTCGAGATCTCAAAGATCAGATTAATTATGTGGACTGGTCACGCACATGAGCCTAAAGCCAAGAGCTTTGCTGTTCTTATTTTTGTTAGTTGTTTTGCAAGACTTGCCATGTATGGGGATACAGCTTGTGTCATTTGCATTTGATCTGTGTGTGCCAGTGTGCAATCTGTCAGCCCCCCCCCCCCCCCCCCCCCCCAAATCCCCTCCGCCACACGCAAGGTTTGGTGTCACAAGGCCTTTCGTGTCAGGTTGTGGGTCCAATACATGAAGTTGCACCCCCCCCCCCCCCCCCCCCCCCACTGAGGTAACTGATCCAAGTCAAGAACATAATAGCAATAAAATATGAGATACGAGGTTTTCTAGTTGTGTGACGCGACAGCAGTTTGTAAGCATTAGCATTTCTCACACATCATTCAAACCACATGCCCATGACCATTGCAATGAGTCGACTAAATTAGTATGCATATGAAGGTCTTATCATCAGCTACCTTTGTGCCAGAAAGAGTTTACAGAAATGTCGATGATAACTACCATTATATCCAAACATTAGCATTTTACAACACATTTGCCAACCTCTTGTGACCCTTGACTTTTCCGAGGGATCATCCAAATATGCATAGATAGGTCTTGCCATCAGGTATCTTTGTACCAAGTTTGGGTTCGACGTTTAAAATAGTATTTGAGAATAAACATCTTTTGTCAATATATATTTGCTATTTTTGACCCATTTCCTGATCTCTTGTGACCCTTGACCTCTCCGCAGGGTCAACCATATTACAAATGTAGTATTCATAGAAAAGTCTTACCATCAGGTACCTTTGTACAAAGTGTGTGTTTGAAGTTGTAAATAGTTTTTTTTTTTTAAATATTGCATTTTGTCAAAATATGGCTATTTTGGACCTATTTCCTGATTCCCGGTGGCCTTAGTCTCGCAGAAAATGCCAATGTTAAAGTTTACCACGGACGATGGCGGACTGACAAGAGACAGCGGACAGATGACCACTGGCTCAGAACATAGACTCACTCTTGCTTCGCATGTGTGCCAAAATTCCATCCCAGGCTTCCCTACAGTTGGTCGCGTACTTGAAACACAGCTGGGATAAATTAGGGTTTTTCTCAAGATTTATTCATCCCAGGAACAGACGGCCTCCCATTTCGTTCGTCCCTCTCAAAAATTGTCCATAGTAATATGGAAATTTTCCGTTAACAGAAAGCTAGAGCAACCAGCAACATATCTAAAAAAATTAAAACGGGCACGATGCTGCCTGTCATGTCGCTATATGGAAACACACAAGTGATTTTCTGCCTGCTTCTCAGCTACTTTGTTGCTGTGTCACACAGTGCACCATTGTCACCCAGCTATAGGGAAACACAACCATATAATATAAATTGGACTTTTTTTTGTGCACATTTCAATACTTGTGCAGCTGCTGTATGGATCTCTAACTTTCATTTTACATTGGCTCATAATTCTTTTCAGATATGTCGGCACCGATGTTATTGGTCCCAATGTCCGCACATCCACTGGTACTGTTCATAGCGCTGGTGGCTGCACTGACAGGAACGATGTTAAGACAAAAATAATGTGTCGCAGTGTGCTGTGTATGCGTGTGGGAAGGTTAATGCACTTTTGTCAGTATGCAAGCAGTATGCCGATTGTGCCATGGCCTGCGATTCTGTACCCTGTTGCTGGAGCAATGGGGACCGTGATCCCAGGCCCCTAACACATATCAGTACCTAGTACAGCATTCACTTCTGTGCGTTATGTGCATGTGTGCACGCTTGTGTGGGTAAGTGCGGCTATTGACTTATATGTCACATGTTGAGCACTACTGTGATACCCTAACCCGTGTAATATTTACTTTTCCTTGTCCATTTCGTTATTTAAAATATGAAAAAAAGTAAGTTAGTGAGCCTTCTGAAGATCAATAGATGTATTAGCACTAGCAGGAAAACCATAGGCTTCACTTTATGTCATGTGCATGATGCTGTGACCCTTACAAGTTCACAATATCCTTTTGCTCCTTGTGCAGTGTATGTGCTATTTTCTTTCAGTGAATGGCTGAAGATGGTCGAGGATTCATTCCAATGCACCTTTTTAAAAATAATCCTCAATGGTGGAAGACTTTGATCCTTATATTTTGTGATCATTGGCATCTATACTTTGTCAGGGCCATAAAAGTCAAAGTCTCATGATTTTTGTGACACTTATTTATTGTGCAAATAGCTATACGAGGCATGTATACTATGCTTAGATAAGACCACTAGTTATCAATAATGGCCTTTAGTGTACATAATTGCAAAGGCACTCTAAATCTGATGCAGCTTCCCAAAATTCCACAGCGCCTCTGAGTTAGCAGTCCATATTCTGCAATTCCTGCAATATATGTGAAAGAAAAATATAGGATAATAAAGTCTGACATCTGTTTGTGTGTCAGTGTAAGACAAATACATTTAACTGTAAGACAAATACATGTACATGACGAAAGGACGTTTTGCAAAACACACAACAGATGTTATAAAGTGCAGAAATGGTACATACATGTAGTTTGCTATTGTGCTGTAATGTCATATTACATATTTGAACTAAAGTATGTTTTATCATACAATAGGATTCAATTACATATAAAATTTGTAGTTAATGCATTGACGTGCTATACAATACAATACGACTAATAATCCCTGATGGGGGCATTAAGTCATTATGTGTACGTTAAACAATGAGTGGTGATGATTCACAAGCTGAAACATGCTGTTCACACACAAGCTCTGACTCCAAGGTCCTGCAAGTACTGTGTGTAACAAGAAAGGCAAAGCCTTTATGGCTGACATGTTTCCATCTACATGTGCGACCTTTGTGACAATCAGTGAAGGAATGGCTTATGCACCACCAAAATCCATGTTTTCTCACAATGTAATAAGTTTTCACACATCTGTCAGTGTCAAACCTCGTGACCCGTTACCTTTGTGATGAGTTGACTAAATTAGTATACATAGGAAGGTCTTATCATCAGCTACCTCTATGTCACGTTTGATTGAGAAAGTTTGCAATACTGTTGATAACTACAATTCTATCACAAATTGACATTTTACACACATTTTCTGACCTCTTATGACCCTTTACTTTTGCAAGGGATCAACAAAATAAGTCTGCATAGAAAGGTCTTCACATCAGGTATCTTTGTACCACGTTTGGGTTTGAAGCTGTCAATAACATTTGTGGAAAAATAAATTATGTCAAAATACAGCTATTTTTCACCTATTCCCTGATCCCCTTGACCTTTGTGAGAGGTCACTCACATTGGTATGTTTACAAAGATCTTGCCACAAAGTATCCTTGGACCAAACTTGAAGACTGTGGCTTGAATAGTCTCTGCAAAATGCAACGTTAACGTTTACCACGGACACTGGAGGACAGATGACGACCACCGGCCCAGAACATACCCACTTTCACTTCACACGTGGGCCAAAAAGCATGCCGAGGCTTGCAAAACCCAGTAGCAGCCATGGTTTAATGTATTTATCCCACTGTTGTATGATCCCTGTTTTATGTTATGCTGGTTTGCTCATTTGACTTAATTGATAGAGCCTATACAGTGTTTTGCTTACTTTGTTTTCTCTTATAATAACCCTGAATGGGCCTCCATAACAATTAACATGCAGTGCTCAGCCCTGACAATGGCGAGTAATTCACTAGCCATGGCGAGTGATTTGTTTTTTGGTTAGTAACAAAAAATCCACTCGCCAAATGCGAGTGCGCTCATGCGTTTTGCAATCTGTACTTTTTCCGACCTAAATCTGAAACATTTTCAGTTTGTTAATAAAACTTGAAAGGCACTAGCCAAAGGCTGGTGGGCAAAATTTTAGACTTTCACTTTAGTTTCAGGGCTGGTGCTGCAGCTGTGTCATCAACATTACCATTTGCTGTTATGCAAACCCTTATCATTCGGAATACACCAGTGTGTAAAATAAGTTAGCCTAAAATAGTTTAAGGGTGGTGCCAGAATAGAGGTGCCAAGCTTTTCTGGCACCACCCTTTTCATTGGTCTATATCCTTATCTGTACATACTCCTATGTAGCTTGCATATGGCAGTGTATGCTCTTGGCTTGACTTCGCGAACGAAGATTTTATAGGAGTTGCCCACGACGTCTGCAGGCTTGTTCGTGGCTGCGGAGGCCAATCCGAGACAGGCAGGTTCGACCGCAGTGGCTGCAGGGGAAGGTATGGCCAGGGTTCTGAGCTGAGGCATCTCTGTTTTTTCTCCTGAGCCGCTTGTCCTTAAGGCTAGCTCTGTGAGAGTCCTCAAAGGAGACAGCTGCCTTGTAAATGGTGGAGCGCCAGGTGTCACGGTCCGCAGCAAGCGAAGACCACTGGTGGTGGTCGATTTGGCAGACAGTAAGTGACTTCTTGAGACAGTCTTTGTATCTCTTCTTTGGTGCCCCTCTGTCACGGTGTCCAGTAGCAAGCTCGCCGAACAGGGTGATCTTTGGTAGGCGATGATCCTCCATCCTGGAGACATGCCCCGCCCAGCGGAGCTGTGTCCGCAGCAGCAAAGCCTCGATGCTCAAAGTTTCAGCCTGTTCAAGGACCTCGACGTTGGTGACATAGTCACTCCAGTGAATGCCCAGGATGGTACGCAGGCAGCGCTGGTGGAAGCGTTCGAGGAGTCGTAGTTGGCTGCGGTAGAGGGCCCAGGACTCGGAACCATACAGCAGGGTGGTGAGGACCACAGCTCTGTACACGCTGATCTTGGTGCCTGTTTTCAGCTGTTGATTGTGCCACACCCGCTTGAAAAGTCGCCCGAAAGCGCTGTTCGCTTTTGCCAGCCTGCTGTCAAGCTCCTTGTCCAGCTTGGCGTCCGACGTGATAATGCAGCCAAGGTAAGTAAACTGGTGCACTGACTTTAGTTCAGACTCGCCAATGGTGATGTGAGGAGGGCGATACACTGTCTTGGGTGCCGGCTGATGGAGGACCTCTGTCTTTTTCAGACTGACCTCGAGTCCAAAGAGCTGGGCAGCATCTGCGAAGCAAGACGTGATGCGCTGCAGGGCTCTCTCTGTGTGTGCAACGAGGGCAGCATCATCAGCAAAAAGCAGCTCACGAATCAGTTGGTCTAGGGTTTTCGTGTGGGCCTGCAGTCGTCTGAGGTTGAACAGGCTGCCATCGAGACGATACCTGATGTACACTGCATCGTCATCATCGAGGTCCACTGTGGCCTGCTTCAACATCATGCTAAAAAAGATGGTGAAGAGGGTCGGTGCCAGCACGCAGCCCTGCTTTACGCCGTTGAGAATGGGGAATGGTTCTGAGAGGTCATTGTTGAGTCTGACCTGGCCTTGCTGGTCCTCGTGTAGCTGGACAATCATGTTGAGGAACTTTGGGGGACAGCCAAGTCGCTCCAGGATCTGCCACATGCCTTGCCTGCTCACAGTGTCGAACGCTTTTGTTAGGTCGACAAATGTTACGTACAGCCCTTTGTTCTGCTCGCGGCACTTCTCCTGTAGCTGTCTCAGCACAAAGACCATATCGGTGGTGCTCCTGTTTGCTCTGAAGCCACACTGGCCCTCTGGGAGTTGGTCTTCAGCGATGGCAGGTACCAGCCGATTCAGGAGCAGCCTTGCAAGGATTTTCCCAGCAATGGACAGCAGGGTAATTCCCCGATAGTTGGAACAGTCAGACTTCTCGCCTTTGTTCTTGTACAAGGTGATAACGACTGCATCACGGAGATCTTTTGGTAGTGTTCCTTCCTCCCAGCAGCAGAGAAAGAGTTCATGGAGCTTGTTGTGCAGTGCTGTGCCTCCATGTTTCCAGATCTCTGGCGGTATTCCATCAATGCCTGCTGCTTTGCCACTCTTCAGCTGGTGGATGGCTGTGAGGGTCTCTTCAGCGGTGGGCGGTTCGTCCAATTCAACCTTTACTGGGAGGTGTGGGATTTGTAGGACGACTGCTTCTTGAACAGTGCGCTCAGCGCTGAAGAGGCTCTGAAAGTATTCCGACCAGCGGTTCAAGATGGAGGTATTATCTGTGAGGAGTGCCTGGCCATTCGCGCTTCGCAGGGGACTTTGTACCAGGTGCCTGGGGCCATACACTGCTTTCAGTGCTTCGTAGAAGCCCCTGTAGTCACCATTGTCAGCGCAAAGCTGGGTCCTCTGTGCAAGTCTGGTCCACCACTCATTCTGGAGATCTCTGAGCTTGCGCTGGAGACTGCTGCAGACGAGGCGGAAGGCAGACTTCTTCACAGGGCAGGAAGGCTGGGCTAGGTGGGCCTGATGGGCGGCTCTTTTTTTTGCTAGGTGTTCCTGGATCTCTACATCGTTTTCGTCAAACCAGTCTTTGTTCTTCTTTCTGGCGAAACCCAAGACTTCTGCAGAGGATTTTGCAATAGCAGTTTTCAGTTGTTCCCAAAGTGTTTCAGGGGAGGAGTCTACTGGGTCCGCTGTGTCTTTGAGCCTGCGCTGTAAATCTGTCTGAAAGGCAGCTTTCACATCGTCACGCTGAAGGCTGGCAACATCAAGCTTTTTCTTGGGCGGCCCCCATTTCTTGGGTTTTGGCTTGAAGTGGAGCCTGAGTTTGCAGCGGACAAGGCGGTGGTCAGTGTGGCACTCTGCGCTGGGCATCACTCTGGTGAGGAGGACGTCACTTCGGTCCCTCTGACGCACTAGGACATAGTCGATAAGGTGCCAGTGTTTGGAGCGAGGATGCATCCAGGTGGTCTTTCGACTGTCCTTTTGCTGAAAAGTAGTGTTGGTGATGACCAGTTGCTGCTCCGCACAGAACTCCAACAGCAGGCGGCCATTGTCATTGCAGTTCCCCACGCCATGCTTGCCGAGGACTCCTTTCCAGGCTTCAGAGTCCTGGCCCACTCTGGCGTTGAAGTCGCCAAGGATGATGACCCTGTCGTCTGCAGGGATACTCTGTAGGAGGCTGCGCAGGTCAGTGTAAAACCTGTCCTTTTCAGCAGGCTCTGCCAGGAGGGTTGGGGAGTACACACTGAGAAGGGTGACGTGTTGCTGGTGTCTCAGTGGGAGGCGCATGGACATGATGCGGTCTGAGTGGCCCGTTGGTAGGTTTTCCAGCTTAGTCGCAATGGATGTCTTGACCATGAAACCCACGCCTGAGAGCCGTCTTTCTGATGCAGGCCTGCCTGACCAGTAGAGGGTGTACCCAGCACCAAGTTCTTGGAGGCTGCCTTCGTCCGGAAGGCGTACTTCGCTGAGCGCGGAGATGTCGATGTTTAACCTCCGCAATTCATGGGCAATGAGGGCGGAGCGACGTTCAGGGCGTCCGCTGTCTGCTTTGTCGAGCATGGTTCGGACGTTCCAGCATGCTACGTTGAGTCCGGTCGTGGTCGTCATGAGAGTGGATCCGTTATTCTTTCTTGTTTTTTGACCGCAGGAGAAGATGCCCGTTGACCGCGGCTAGCCAACTGGGGTTGCGAGGGGACGAGCTTTGGTTAGGCCACCTTTTCTAGGCCCCTCTCCGTGTGGAGCAAGCAGTGCTGTCCCTAGAGAAGGCTGCTTGGTCGTTCAGGGTGTGCCGAGTGATGTTGTCATCCCCAAGTCAACATCAGACGACCAATATCCTGAACCGCCTGCATGCAGGTTTGAGACTGCGGCTTCCAGTGACATCTTTCACCTGCCGTTTCGCCCCTCGCCCGTCGCTACAGGACTTGGAATGGTCAGTGTCATGGTCCGTGGACGTTTCCTAAAGCCTGCGCGGTGGAGCTTTTTGGTGGAGTGCAGTGTGCGCAGTACTGGCCCCACCCTTTAAACCCTTGGTTCATCTGCCATGGCCTAGCAAGCTGGGACGATGGCATCGAGGTCCTCGGGTCGTAGGTTTTATATCAGACTGTCCTTGTCCTAGTCTCTGGCTCAAAAGCCTTCCCCGGAGACACGGGGGCTTTGATGTCAGGGGTTTCCTCCCTTAGCCTTTCCGCAGCCAAGCGGCCAGGCCTGCAAGGCAGCAGGCGACTCGTGGAGGGCGGGGTCGTCTATGTCCCGTGCAGATGTGAACATCTGCCCACTGCCCACATGGCAGTGTATAAATTTGAAGCTTATAGCCTCAGTATGATATGGGTTGAAAATACTTCAGCTTCAGTGCAGTGCATGAATTTACATCAAGTGTGTCCCTGACTTGTGTGCTGATGTCATTTTATACATAAACACAAAATGTATTATGGTTATAAAAGATGCTGAAAATACATGTCATGATGACAGAATACCTGACAGTGGGTTAAAGACATAAAAAATGATATAGGATATACCACATGTTTTTTTTTTTCCCCAGGCTTTATTTGAGAGATCAATTTATTTTGAAAATTGAAAAATGTTGTCATGTTTACATACTTTCTTCCTCCTAAGCATGTTCAGTTTTTTGTGCTTCAAAAACTGCTTCCCTCTAGCTGATAATAATTAATTTATTGAACAATCTTGCTACGGTGGTTTTTGTAATATCTTCTTGGCATTATTGCTGTGAAAATATGTGTAGTAAACTTTCGTGACAGTGTAAATGGTTATGTACACAATGCTGTTTGTGCATTGCAATACCAGAAATAAAGTGTTATCAACACACAGGATGTGGCATCTTATTTAGAATTTGATATGTCATATGTTTGTACCTTTAAATATAGAATTTATTTTGGATTTGGAATGTCAAAGCTTCTTGATGGTAAATCTAAGCTGGCGCCATATAATACCTGGAGAAATAACTACTATTTTCAGTCGTCCTAACACTAACAGCACTTTCACTTTTTTTCACTGTACACTACATGTACACATGTCTGTAAGATACTTACTCCTCAGTCTTCATGTCTTTCTGCATACATTTCTTCAACTTTTTTCAATGTGTGTGTTTGAGATAGGGGAGAGAGAGAGGGAGCAATAATACCTGCGGCTCAGAACTTTAGCCCACACTGACGGATGGTGACTTGAGCAACAGCAGCACCCCTCAAGCACACGCCAAACAACACAATTTCCATGACACCTGTAAATTAATAGTAGGTTAAATTTTCCAATGGTCAACAGCTTGCAACAGTACATACATGTATAGCGAGCAAATCCCTGTTGACTGAGCACAATTACATTACAATAAATGTACCATCAATTAGTGAATTAAAGCATTTCTTCCTTTCAACATTGCATGTACAGTGAAGTCATGGGACATGCTCTTTTTAAAAAAAAATGTTTAATCAGTGTAATCCATCCTCAATACATACATAACTATCGTGAGCAAAATTTGTTATGTCTAAAAAATTACTATTGCCCACAGATATGGTAGGCTGCACACATAAAATAATTGCAACTTACTTTCCAGATTTTACAAATCAATGCTTATTCAGACATAATCTGGGTGATTAGAAGAACAAATCTCATCTCAATATAATCAAGCCAGTTTTGTTGGTAAATATATGATGCTGAGGCTGTTTGCACGTCAACCTGGGTTGTACTTGTACCCAAACCTGAGATGGAGTATATAATTGGCACAACCTGGGTTGGAGCAGGGTACAGTTCAACCCTGGTCCGAAGCTGGGTTGCATCTAAACAGCATTCCATTCCGCGTCATCACATTTTATGTTGCCACACACAAATCGGGGACATTAAGTCATTGCCAGGAATTTCAGTGCTGTTGTCACAACACATTGACATTTCATAGCCTTGAAGTCGATTGTGCATTGAAAAGTGAATATGAATTATTTCTATGGCTTCTCATCCATGTCTGGGCTAAAGGTGCTCATTATAAGTAACAAGTTGCCGTTGACTGACAATGTATGAGCGCTGTTCATCAACGTTGTCGTACAGGTCATGATCTATAAGAAACGCTCTTTTTTCTGCAAAATCAGTTGCTGTACGATTATTTTGAATCTTGTGATACAGCCTGACGTAGCTGTGCCATGTTACCGAATGCCGTCTGATCTAGAGACCGGCCCGTCTACCTCCCTATCTATCGGTAAGGCGAAGCTTCTCCGACACACTTACCAGTATGTGCTTTGCAGAAGCTTCACGTTGTGAAGTTCGTCGTTCTGTTGTCCAACACGCATTACTTGCTGACCAGCCGGAATTTCAGGTTCAAATAGATAGGTGTACTATTTGCTGCCACTGCCGAGACCGGAAGAAACGTCAGAAATGTTTAGTACGAGTTGTGGGACTTTGGAAAGATGTCTGCCGCCAGCTGATTGCTCGGATCTTTCCGGAGCATTTCCGTCAGTGATCGGAAAATCGAGCTTCTCTGATCCTTTCTTCAGTCATAACGGCTGATCGGTTCACCTTAGAGCGAAATGACTTGTATCATTCGAATCAGATTTTAACAGTCTACCGATACAAGTTTACTTCAAAAACTTACATTAGAGGCACTTTAAGGAAGTTCAGCATGTCCTAGATAGATATACATATATTTGTCTGTCTTTACTTTTCAGGGGTGACAGTGGAGTTTCAGCGACTTGATAGGAAGGTATCCAAAGCAGAGAAGACCTATTTCACATTTCTGCCAGTGTCCAGTTTGTGCATATTGGCTGGACCTACCTGCCCTGCAAATCTTACTGTGTAAGTCAAAGTTATTTACTCAGCATCATAGGTCTGCTCTCCCATGGCTTCCTTTACCTACACACTCATCTCATATTATGTAGTAAAACATGGATCTTGTCCAAATCTAAGATGTCATGTCTGTGTCTGCAAATGGCGCAAATCTGTAAAACTGTCGGACATCAGTTTTTGGGTCACATGCAATAGCAAAAGTGAGTATTTAATGGGCCAGTGGACATCTGTTATCTGTCTGCCATTGTCAGTGGTAAACTGTAACTTTGGCATTTTCTTGGAGACTATTCAAGCCACAGTCTTCAATGTGACACCAGGATACTTTGTGAGACCTTTCTTGACATACCAGTTTCAGTGATCTATTGGTCATGCTTATGAGCCTTGAGGGCTTTGCCATTCTTGTTGTATGGATTTGTGTCCTTTGTAGACATAAAGGTTATTCCTGAACCATAATTACCGGTAGGTTAGACAAGGCACGCAAGGGCAAAGCATGCTATCTAGCTGCAACACAGTCTTCACTCACTGATCGCCCTCATTCTCGGGAAGCACATTGAGCTCATCTCTGCCAGCAAGAGGCACATATTCTCGTCAGCTGCAAAACTTGTGAGAATCCGTCTCTTGCAGACTGATTGGGATGGATGTTGGTAGCGCTTTTGGTAGCACAATAACGACGACATTTATTAAATAAAACTCTAACAACAACCAACTATTCTCACTCAGTCCTAACCATGCATCCACACCTCACATTCACTCACACTCGCGTCCAACCTCCCCAAACCGATTAACCACTATACAATACAAAATAAATATAACAAAATAATAATAATAAATAATTACGGTATTTATAATGCGCTTATCTTATAATAATTATAACTCTAAGCGCGCACTCACAACTCGCACACGCATGCGCACGCTTTAGACAATGACTCGCGTAACACAAATAGTGAAGATACATTAGGACGGTCAGCTTGGGCTGGGGAGTGTGGTGATATAGTGCTAGAACTGTTGAAAGAGATGAGTTTTGAGGGCAGACTGGAAGGAGGAGAGCGAGTGTTTCTGACGGAGAGAGAGTGGGAGAGTGTTCCAGGTGGTTGGACTGTATACTGAGAAAGAGCGGGGGCCGAAAGTGCTGAGTTTGGTGCGGGGGATGAGGAGGCGGAGAGGGTCAGAGGCGGAGCGGAGGGAGCGGGGAGGAGTGTAGGGGTGAAGTAAGTTGGAGAGATATGCAGGAGCGTAGTTGTTCAGGGATTTGTAGCAGAGAGACAGAATCTTGTATTGGATGCGTTGGGGGATGGGGAGCCAGTGAAGAAGCTTGAGCAGGGGAGTGATGTGGTCGGATTTTTTCTTTCTGAGGACGAGGCGGGCAGCATTGTTCTGGACGCGCTGGAGAGTGAGAGTGGTGGAGTGAGGAAGGCCAGAAAGGAGAGAGTTGCAGTAGTCGATGCGAGATAAGATGAGAGAGACAGCGAGTTTGGTGGCAGCTTCGGTAGTGAGGTATTTTCTGATCTGACTGATGCGGCGGAGATGGAAATAACAAACTATATAATAACCAAAATATACCTAATACAACAGGCTGAGGAAACTAATATATGATAAATGAATATACTAAATAAAATACAAATGAACAATATATAATAAAACTACTATCCTTAATGATACCAATGAAACAGACTGAAAGGCTTAAACCGTACGCCACTGGACCCCGATGGAAGCACAAGCGTCAAGCGCTAACGCCAATTAGACCAACGCCTTTGCTTCCGCGTAGACTATCACAGCACGTGGCTCCTTAAGTAATACAGCACTTCAATTTGCACAATACCAGATATACGATCAACCAAATATGCTTTCTAACACACAAATGAAAGATCGAGAAGAAATGAATACAATCTGTAAGCTACTAAAACTCCCCAGCGGGATCACGAAAGACAAGTTCGAATCAGACTAATGCTTTCACACACTAGACGCTCACAGCACAAGGCGCCTTTAACTAAACAATATATAATAAAACTACTATCCTTAATGATACCAATGAAACAGACTGAAAGGCTTAAACCGTACGCCACTGGACCCCGATGGAAGCACAAGCGTCAAGCGCTAACGCCAATTAGACCAACGCCTTTGCTTCCGCGTAGACTATCACAGCACGTGGCTCCTTAAGTAATACAGCACTTCAATTTGCACAATACCAGATATACGATCAACCAAATATGCTTTCTAACACACAAATGAAAGATCGAGAAGAAATGAATACAATCTGTAAGCTACTAAAACTCCCCAGCGGGATCACGAAAGACAAGTTCGAATCAGACTAATGCTTTCGCACACTAGACGCTCACAGCACAAGGCGCCTTTAACTAACAACGCTTTAGAGCAAACAAGGCTCCTTTAACTAACAACGTTTCAGAATGAACAATATCACGTATACAAGTGGAACATATGTCCTTAACTTAACATGACTGAAAGTTTAATAAACTCAATATAGTTCATGTCACGGGACCTTCTCGCCACAAGCACAACCGTTAAGCGCAGCTCAACTTGACGCTCTTGCTTCCGCGATAAGGTCTTCCGTAACACAGGCTGCTTTTAAATAATACACTAACTCCAAATGTCACTGTGACAAAGCTCCTCTCACAATACAGTCACGAGGAGAATCTCACAATGTATGACGTTCTTTACAAGTTTATACACCGAAATTGTATTTAACAAGTTAGAAGTAATTAAATGGGACGACCTGACCTGACTAAATGAGGCGCGCCGCGACACTCGCAAAGGCACCCAGGTTCGGCGTCGTAGCCCCACAAGACGGAGTGACACAGTCGGCCTCCACTCTCAGTACGCCATTAGATTAGGAACCAGACTTGGAATAGGATGCACTAAAACACAGGTGCAAAAATACACATAAATACCTAACAAAAGAAACAAAATAATCATATCACCCTTCCCGCAACTTCAATTTCCGTCTCTTATATTCCCTTCACCACTCTCCCGCAACAATAAATTCAAACTCAACAAAATACATATTTACACGTCACCACGTGACTCACTTCCGAATACACCCTCCGACGCTAATTACTGAGACGACCTTAGTCGCCTACTCGGCGTTAAATCCCCATAACTAATTCGACGCTAACTACTCTAGGTAATACAAAATACAACAGATGGCATTCACTTCTACATTCTATTCTCTTGTATTCTACACCTGCCCCCGATACACACTAGCCAACATAACAGAACAAGCAAACACAACCAAACCCCCCAAGCAAATGGCCACTTAAAAATTGTTACGTGTACTCACTGTCATCCGTGAAGACGCCCCGGCTAGGACGAAGACAAACAAGGACAAGACAAGCCAGGGGTAAAGTCGTTGCAGCTCTCTCTTCTCTCCCTCTCCTTCCTCGGACAACGGCTCCAGGGACAACCCGAACCGTATCGCAGGGCCGATACACAGGACTGACACAGCTGCTTGTGGCCTCCAGCAAATGGCGAACCACGCCTGGAAAACCACCCTCGGAGACTGTAGGCAAAAGACGACTGCCTCGTTCGCTGTTGGAAATGCGACTGACGAAAATTTGGATAACATTAGTTGGCAAAAAAACGCTCACTAAATCACGTGATGTAAAAACACGTGAAACAATAACCACCTGATCGCGTTCAGACTGGGCGGCCACATGCTTTACGCCGACCTCCAAAACTCCCACACGGCAGCAAATACTCGTGTACGGCAGCAAATACTCGTGCCAAATACTAGACACCTATGCTATCGCTACCCGGTGACTAACTAAATCCTGCCACCCCTCTAAACTTACTCCCCTACAAAAATAGACGAAAAAAAACCGTGTCGTGACAGTGGTCGTCTGGCAGTCGTTTGTCCGCCGTCTTCAAACTTGACCCAAGGATACTTTGTGGCAAGACCTTTCTAAACATAACAATTTCATTGACCTCTCAAAAGTCAAGGTCACAAGATCAGTAAATAGGTCCAAAATAGCCATATTTTGACAAAAGATATTTTTTTCTCAAATGCTGTTCATAGCTTCTGACCCAAACTTGGTACAGAGTTACTTGATGGTAATATCTTCCTGTGCATACTAATGTTGGATGACCCCTCAGAAAACGTCAAGGGTCACAAGAGATCAGGAAATTGGTCACAAATAGCTATTTCTTGACAAAAATGTATTTTTCTCTAAAATGTATTTTTTTCGAAAAATACCTACCGATGGCATTACTGTTAGGAAGGTACACTTAGCTTACCGATTTCAGCCCAAGATCCCTTGTGTGTACCTACACGACAAGTAAAGCAACTCTTATTCAGGTGTTACCACACAACCTGAGTAGCCTCCCCTCCACCATAAGGCCACGTGAGCAGTAGTGCCTCTCCAGTCTTACACTTAGTGTACTGGCGGCAAGCAGGGCAGGTGGGAGGAACATTGGAGTAATGCCATCGGTAGGTATTTGTTTCTTCAAAAACATTACCGATGGCATTACTATAAGGAAGATACTCTTAGTTTATCGATTTCAGCCTAAAAGTTTGTTGTGCGTTGCTACACAACCAGGGAAGCAACTCTCCCTGTCCCCTGAGTAGCTTCCCTTCCTCATGACATAGCGTCTTCCCATCATTCTTACTCTTAGCTTCCGATACAACGGTTGTACTGTTTTGAGTGTCCTCACATTCCTTCAGGATTCTCCTTTATTTTCCTTGGATTTTGGTCCATTTTTCTTACGCTATGTCGAGGTAAGGCCTTGGTTAATGCTCGCAGCTGGCGCAATTCGTCTCTGGCTCTGGCATTTTCTGTGGAATTGAATTTGACTTGGGAGTCGGTCTCAACAGACATTGACAATCGTTTATTCCGTGGCATCGGTGCCGCGTTCGGTTGTCTTTCACGTTCTGTACGACCTCAGTTACTGCCCGCAGCTGGCGCGATTTGACTTCTGGCTCTGGCATTTTCTGTGGCATTGAATTCGACTTGGGATTCGGTCCCAACAGACATTGACTGATCATATATTACGTGGCATCGGTGCTGCGTTCGGTTGTCTTTCAAGTTTCTGCTTTCTGTTCCAGTATGCAGGTACGGACTTGCACCAAGTGCGGCAACTTTCAGTGGCCAAGTGATACCCACGTCTTATGCCTGCCGTGTTCGGGTTGTTCATCTAAACAGACTTGTGTTACATGCACTTCCTGGGAGGAGGAACGTTGGTCGCAGCTATGGGGCTTTTACTGGCGTGAGCGTCCTAGCGGGTCGACGGGTCCACCCCCACCCCCACCCCCAGCGTCACATCTGACTCCTCCGTTACTGCCTTTACCTTCCCAGGCACTGCCCACACTGAGGGAGGGACGCAGACTTTACGCTGGTTCAGCTGTGCCAAGTGGTCACCACAGTGTTATGGGGACCACACTCGCCCGCTCTGTGGAGCGTGACTTAAAGTTACCACCCTCCCGCTCTGCGGAGCTTGAGTTGCAGTCCGTGCCCACACGATCTGCAGACAGAGGTCGACAGCGGCAGAGGGGCTCAAGCCATGTAGTCCGACCCACTACGACTGTGACCCCTCTTTTAGAGGTACAGGTAAGCCAGTCTCGGACTAAATATTATGAGACGCGTAACGTCGGACACGCTCATCCCGCTCTGCAGAGCGTTCGCATGGCTCTGGGCCCACTCACTCTGCGGAGTAATGAGAATAGTGCATATCAGTTTTAGCCTAGTTTTACGATATATATTAACTAGTTTTACACCCGACTGTGAGCACTAATTTAGTGACATTTACTTTATGATGGTCTGTTTTCATTTTAAACGATATACCTTTAATTAACTGAGACTTCTTAGATTAATAGGCGTGTGTGTGTGTGTGTGTGGGAAATAAGCGTGGGTGTGTGAATGGGTACGTATTGGTTTGTGAGATTAGTTGTTCAGTTTTAAAGTTTTGACAGTGTGTGTAGAGCATTGAATTGTGTGATAGAGTCGAATGTGATGTTTGTAATTGTAACGACACCAACACACATTCCTATGCTTTATGTTCTTAAGGCAAATGGCAATAAACAGTATTATTATTATTACATGTTCTGTGAATATACCAGGTTATGGGCCTCACCGCTCTTCGGAGCGTGAACATCGTGTGGCGAGTCATACAGATACTGGGTCATTCCGCTCTGTGGAGCGTAGACTATGTGTTGACCACAGCCGATCTGGGGATAGTTCACGTTATACAGAGACACATCATGCTAATTGGCCCAGCTCTGCGGAGCACTCTCGATCGGCAAAGTATGATCATGTTATTAGGCCCTCCCGCTCTGCGGAGCGTAGATGTTCCTTCCCCTCCAGCTCTGCGGAGCATACACGATTGGAGGAGGGGGGGGGGCTGGCAGACCCGGCACTGCCGCTCTGCGGAGCGTAATACTCTGTTGGTGCACAACCCTCTCTGTGGAGCGTGACAGACGGCAATGGCGGTCTCCAGACGTTGTGGCGTCTTCCATCCGTGCGTGTCTTCCGCCTGACCTCTCAGATCAACCCTGCTGGCAGTGGCGGGATCCTTCTGACCCTTTTGCGTCACGGGGACACTTGACGAGACATATGTCAGACCGCGACTACCGTCCTTACAACCGTTCACCCGTCCTTCGGCCGGATACTTGGGGCGCTCACCTCCTCCCGGACTTCTGCACTGTAGCTGGCCAGTGGCCACCGGACCTGGTCGGGTGACATATCAACTGGCTGGAATTGAAGGCGGTGTGGCTCGCTCTCGTCACATGGGAAACTTGCCTCAGACATCAGGCGGTTCTGATTCTCTCTGACAACGCGACGGTGGTCTCCTACATCCAAAAGCAGGGAGGGACTCGCTCGGCTTCGCTCTGCATCCTCCTTTATCACATGTTAGTGTGGTGCAGGGGCCGCGGCATTTCGCTTCGCGCGTGACACATTCCGGGCCACTTGAACGTCCTAGCGGACTCCCTCTCGAGGTGGGGCCAACTACTGCACACCGAGTGGACCCTCCGCCCCGACCTTTTCCGGATGATCTGCACACACTTGGAGACACCCATGATCGACCTGTTCGCGATGAGGTGGAACACGCAGCTTCCCCTCTTCGTTTCACCAGTACCCGATCCACTTGCTTGGGCGGTGGACGCCATCTCCATCCCCTGGGACGGCCTCCTGGCTTATGCATATCTTCCGGCCGTGCTGGTACCCACAGTCCTCCAAAAAACTCAAGGGATGCCTAACTGCTTTTTCTGGTGGCCTCGTTCAATTGGAACCGGAGCTGGATCACCTGTGCCTCGCCACGGACCCTCCCCTGAGACTCCCAACACCATACACGATGCTGAAACAGCCGCGGCAGGATCTCTTTCATCCTTGCCCGGAGCGACTCCTCTTACACGCATGGAGATTTTCGGAGTGCCCTCGCCAATAGAGGCTTCTCGGGTGCAGCGGTGGAGGTTATCGCTACAGCACGCAGACCTTCGACCCTGAAAGTCTATGAGGGAAAATGGATGGTCTTGCAGTCCTGGTGCAGCGGCAAGCACCTCTCACCCACAAATTTGACGATGCCCCAGCTCGCCAAGTTCTTCCTGTGGCTCTTTGCGGAACAGCACTTGGCACCTATCACCATCCGGGGCTACCTGTCTATGGTGGGTGACACTTACCGGCACATGGGCCGGATGGACCTGGGAACTTGTCAGGATCTAGCCGGTGTCTCGCTTGCTGATCCCAAGATGGGATATACCATGGGTCTTAACTTGGCTAAACTCTGACCGTTTTAAACCTCTGCCCTTGGCACGGTTCACTGATTTGACTCGGAAGAAGAGCTTCCTGTTGGCCCTCGCCACAGCGTCACGAGTGAGCGAGCTGCATGCCCTCTCTGTGCATCCCTCCTGTCTGCAGCTCTGGGCCGATGGCTCAGTTCAACTTCTCACCCGCCCAACTTTTTTAGCCAAAAATAGAACCCCCTCAGTGGCTCCTCAGCCGATCACTATTTGTCCTCTCAGAGGCCGTGACCAGTCCCGGGAATCCCGACAGCAGGACCCGGTCAGGGTTTTGAAAATATACCTTCGCCGGTCAAAGCCCCGTCGGAGGGGACGTTCTCACCTATTTCTGCCCTTGACACCGGGCCGAGAAGACATCTCCACCCGGACTATATCCACCTGGCTCCGAGGAGTCATACGTTCCGCATATGAAGACCTCTCCCCGCGGGGTGCTATGAGGCTACAGATAAAGGCGAATGTGGTCAGAGCTGTTGCTGCCAGCGTCACCTTCGACCGCAACTGCACTGTCAAGGACATTGTGGCAGCCGTGGGCTGGCGGACAGAATCTACCTTTGTATGGTTCTACTTCCGAGACCTCTCTGGCCAACGAGCGAAAATGGCGCTAGTGGGGGACATTGCTGCGGTGCAACACTCCCTCCCGGCGCTGAAGGCGCCATATGGTATCTCTTAGCTGAAATCGTCAGGAGTTTGCGCCTAAAGGGCATTGGCTAAGTGTTCCTGCTGGGGTAGGCAATAGGGGCGGCACCCTCCTCCTCTTCGCTATTCTTCCTTATAGTAATGCCATCGGTAATGTTTTTGAAGAAACAAATGTATTTTTCTCTAAAATGAATTTTTTTAAAAAATACTTAACGATGGCATTGCTCAAAGCTCCCTCCCACCTACCCCGCTTGCCGCCAGTCGCTAATCGTAAGAATGATGGGAAGGCGCCACGTCATGAGGAAGGGAGGCTACTCAGGGGACAGGGAGAGTTGCTTCCCTGGTTGTGTAGCAAAGCACAACAAACTTTTAGGCTGAAATCGATAAACTAAGAGTATCTTCCTTATAGTAATGCCATCGGTAAGTATTTTTCGAAAAAATTCATTTTAAAGAAAAATACATTTTTTGAAAAAATACATTTTAGAGAAAAATACATTTGTTTCTTTAAAAAAAACGCTACCAATAGCATTACTATTAGGAAGAATAACGAAAAGTTGGAGGGTGCCGCCAATAACTGAATCTCCCCCGCCACTGCATGCGCTTAGCAAAGGAAAATCAACTAGGCGCAATCTCCCGATTTCAGCTAAGTGTTACCTATGGCGCTCGAGGCGCCGGGAGGGAGTTTTGCACCGGGGAGATGTCTCCCACCAGGGCCAGGTTCCCTCGTTGGGCAGAGAGGTCTCTCAGGTAGAAGTGGGCAAAAGTGGATTCTGCTGTCCAGCCCACCGTCGTGACAATGTCTTTCACTGTGCAGGTGTGATCAAAGGCAACACTAGTGGCGACCACTCTGATTTCGTGCGCCCTGATCCGTAACCTCTTCGCCCCCTCCGGGGAGAGGTCCTGATAAGCGGATCAGAACCCCAGCGCAACCATGACGAGATCGTCTGTGCTGAAATGGCCAAGGGACAATGGTAGGAACAGGAGGGCCAGCCTCTCCTGAAAGATTGTGATCTGCGCAAGTAGACCCTCAGCACTCTTGCAGCCAGGACTCCTGGGACCGGTCAAACCCTTGAGTGACCGGAGGGTGACCACCCATGCACCGGCAGACGGGAGCCTGTTCCTCCCTAAGAAAGCCAGAGAAGTGAGGAGCTGTACCGAGCCATCAGCGCTGAACTGTAGGCAGGCTGGGTCTACTGAAAGAGCATGCAACTCGCTAATTCTCGCTGCCGCAGCCAGGGCAAGGAAAAAACAGGTCTCCCGGGCAACATCGGCTAGCTGCACAAGGGGCAGAGGATCAAACCTGTCCGAATCTAGCCAAGTAAGTACACACGGTAGGTCCCAGTGCGGGACCAATGAGCGAGAGACCGGTAACCGGAGCTCGAAGTGGGCCGTCAGGTCCGACTGATCCTTGCACGTGCCCGGGTCTGTCCGCCCCCAGTGTCAGTACGCGCCCGCGACCATGGAGAGGTAGCCTCTGATTGTTATCGGCACCAAGTTCTGTTCCTAAAAAAGCCAAAGGAAGAACTTGGCCAGTTGAGGCATCGTTAGTGCTGTGGGGGGAAGGCGCCGAGTCTCGCACCGGACAGCAAGACCCGCCATTTTCTGTCGTACATCTTGCGGGTGGAGGGTCTGCGAGCCGAAGGGATAGCCTCCACCGCGACACGCGAGAAACCTCAGTGCACGCCACTTAGTGTTCCCAGACGTATACCCATCCAAGGAGTAACCGAGCCCGACGGAGGTTAATGCCAGTAAGTAGCCGAGAACTGGCAAAGTCAACAAGGGAAGGTTGCGAAAGCCGCAGAAAATGAGGCCGAAACCAGTAGTACACCCATTCACTAGGAAACTAAGCGTAAGACTGGAGAGGCACTACTCCTCACGTGGCCTTATAGGGGAGGGTAGGCTACCCAGGTTGTGTGGTAACACCTGATTAAGAGTTGCTTCCCTTGTCGTGTCGGTACACACAAGGGATCTTAGACTAAAAGATCCCTCCGCTCTGCCTCCAACCCTCTCCGCCTCCACATCCCTCGCACCAGACTCGACACTTTCAGCCCCCGCTCCTTCTCTGTCTACGGTCCATCCACCTGGAACACTCTCCCACTCTCTCTCCGTCAGAAACACTCTCTCTCCTCCTTCCAGTCCGCCCTCAAAACTCACCTCTTTCAACAGTTTTAGCACACCCCCCACCCCAAGCTGACCGTCGTAATGTATTTCACTATTTGTGGTACGTGAGTCATTGTCTAAAGCGTGCGCATGCGTGCACGAGTTGTGAGTGCGCGCTTAGTGTTATAATTATTATAAGATAAGCGCATTATAAATACCGTAATTATTATTATTATTATTATTATGAAATCGGTAAGATAAGTGTACCTTCCTAACAGTAATGCCATCGGTAGCATTTTTAAAGAAACAAAAAAAAATTTCTTGAATACTATTTATAACTTTAAACCCAAACTTGGTCCAGAGATACCAGATGGTAAAACCTTTGTATACATGCTATTTGGATGACCCCTAGAAAAGGTCAAGGGTCACAAGAGATCAGCAAATGATATAAAAAATAAGTAGAATTTTAGGTTTTGTCAGCACTTTTGCAAAACTTTTCAACCAAATTTGGCAGAAAGGTATCTGATAACTTTTTTTATGTATACTATTTTGGTTCACTACTCGCAAAAGGTCAAGGGTCACGGAAGACTGACAGCCCTTTACTTGCATTAGAACTGGACCATTCATGCACATGAGCCCTAATGGCTTTACCGTTCTTGTCTTTCTTAGTGTAGCTTACTGGTAGTGCTTCTACAGTACTGTGTAACATTTCAGGCAAAGGAGCAATTTTCAACTTGCCACCTCTGCAACTGACTGGGATGACACACCAACACAAATGCTGGCAAATCAATGGAGAGATCCTCAGTCCGCTGAGAGATTTGTGGCGCTGTGTCACATTTGTCAGTTTTTCCGTGTCAGTCTGAAGTCTGTCTGTGGAAGATGTCGTGCCATTTTCCTTGCAACAGGCTGCAGTGCCCCTGCCTGTAGTAATACAGACCAGTCCTTTTTGTCTGCACGACTGAGGTATGTATAATCATGACTTAATGGTCTTGTGATATATGACTAAGTGCCAAAAGGTGGTCTCCTGATTTGGGACAAAGGGGTAAATAATTCAAGTTTGTCTCACAGAGTTGTCTTTTTTACCATCAGATATCTTTCAATACCAAGCAAGATTCTGCAATAGGAAAAGATAATTGAAGGTTTGGTTTGTGAGATATTGTAGTTTAAATGGTAAAATGCCTGTCATGTCGCGTGTCAAACATTACAACACAAATAGTTGATCAAGTAGACAATTCAAGGGATGTTGGCAACAAAACATTTTTTTTTTCCTTTAAAGACTGGCCTGCATCTACATTATAATCATATTTTGTTGTGATGTTCACATTCTAAAATACTTTATTGCATATTCAGTGTTGTAAGGTTTGACACACGACACCGACTAAATTGTTTACAATTTGTCTGCAAGTCTATTTTAACTTTTTATTCGTAAAATAACATTGTACCACATCCATACAAACAAAACAAGACCAGGTGTATTGGTATTTGCAAACAGAGATTCATTAATATTTAGAAAATAGTGCATTTCCTGCTGATGTTGTAATGTTGACGTTTGACACTGACTGGACCATAAACATGCTGTAAAAGGTCCTGGCAAAAAAAAAAGGAATCAAATCAAAGTACGAGCATTGTGGCAAGCTGAGCTAAACTTGCAACATTCTCTTCTTGCAAGAAAATTTCACTAGCACAGCTCAGAGATACTGCAACAGCCATCTATAATGTCGAGCGTCAAATTTACAACAACAGAGTCGGGTCATACGTCAACATTTCTACACATGCCGCCTCTGTTGTACTAAAGTAACACCGCCATTTTGTCACTCTTAACGTAACTACGTATTTCCAAGTTGTGGTAAATCGATTTTCCTAAATGCATTCTACCCAAAAGATCTAATGAAAACAAACAACCAATGCTTGTTTACATAATTTTACACAAAAAGCTTCAGATATTAGTGTCGTTCGTCAAAACAGTGTCATACGTCAAAGAAGGAAAAGTCTTACAACATACATTTCGATCCTTGCTGTTCGTCAACAAAGGAATGAATCCCGCGAAAAGTCGGTCAAGAGGAAACACCACGTGTACCGGAAGTGACCCACAGACACGTTGGAAAAAAAAAATGCTTGTGAAAGGAAATATTTGGCTTGGTGTCGTGACGTCAAACATTACAACAATTTTTGGCGATTGAATAGATCACAGTTTTACACGTGATAACGTTGAGCTCAAACATTGGAAATGAATGTCAATGAATAGTTATTCCCAGAGTATACAGTGGCGTTTTTGGATAATCTCTAACGCAACTCGTTCGGATGGTAAACAAAGACAAAGTTTCGGGGACGGCCTTACAACACGTTTGACGTACGACACGGTAAAATTCAACGACCATATTATTCGCACGGATTCAGAAACATTGATTGATATGACAAACCTATGAGCATAGAATAATGTCTTATTAATCTACTTGCTAGATTTCAAGCGTCTTTGTTGAACTGAGACTGAGTACATGCCCATCATCTGAAGCAGACTGCCAAGTGTCCATTTTGGGCGCCATGATTTCTGGCTGAATATCACACATTTAGGACAATATTGCGCAAAATACTCGAAATTACTGCTTGAAAGTATTTATAGTATTCACACATTCACTCTTTCACACAGATAAAACAATAATTCAGTTTTCAGATGTAAATATACATGATTTTATTGGAAATCATATCAGCACCCCTTCTGTGTCCCACCTTTTGGCACTTAGTCATATATATATATATATATATATATATATATATATATATATATATATATATATATATATATATATATATATATATATATATGGCTGGCGTGCCGCCACCAGGAAAGCCTGCACACTCTTTGAACAAAATCAGCACGAACGAATCACTAGTGCCAGAGCTCGCAGAAAGACCGCATCGACTCTCCCTACAGCTACGTTCCAGTGCCCCCATTGCCCTCGCAGGAGTGGCTCCAGGACTGGCTTGGCCAGCCACACCTGCACCCACAAATAGAAGTCATGCACAATGATGACATCATCGGCTTCAATGGTCTACTCATATATATATATAAGTACTTTGTGATTTGTGCATTATATGTACAGTAGATTAGCAACCCTCTACTGGTCAGGCAGGCCTGAATCAGAAAGACGGCTCTCAGGCGTGGGTTTCATGGTCAAGACCTCCATTGCGACTAAGCAGGAAAACCTACCAACGGGTCACTCAGACGCATCATGTCCATGCGCCTCCCACTGAGACACCAGCAACACGTCACCCTTCTCAGTGTGTACTCCCCAACCCTCCTGGCAGAGCCTGCTGAAAAGGACAAGTTTTACACTGACCTGCGCAACCTCATACAGAGCACCCCTGCAGACGACAAAGTCATCATCCTTGGCGACTTCAACGCCAGAGTGGGCCAGGACTCTGAAGCCTGGAAAGGAGTCCTCGGCAAGCATGGCATCGGGAACTGCAATGACAATGGCCGCCTACTGTTGGAGTTTTGTGCAGAGCAGCAACTGGTCATCACCAACACTACTTTTCAGCAAAAGGACAGTCGAAAGACCACCTGGATGCATCCTCGCTCCAAACACTGGCACCTTATCAACTATGTCCTAGTGTGTCAGATGGACCGCAGTGATGTCCTCCTCACCAGAGTGATGCACAGCGCAGAGTGCCACACTGACCACCGCCTTGTCTGCTGCAAAGTCAGGCTCCATGTCAAGCCAAAACCCAAGAAATTGGGGCCCCCCAAGAAAAAGCTTGATGTTGCCAGCCTTCGGCGCGACGACGTGAAAGCTGCCTTTCAGACAGATTTACAGCGCAGGCTCATAGACACAGTGGACCCAGCAGACTCCTCCCCTGAAACACTCTGGGAACAACTGAAAACTGCTATTGCAAAATCCTCTGCAGAAGTCTTGGGTTTCGCTAGAAAGAAGAACAAAGACTGGTTTGACGAAAACGATGTTGAGATCCAGGAACACCTAGCTAAAAAAAGAGCCGCCCATCAGGCCCACCTAGCCCAGCCTTCCTGCCCTGTGAAGAAGTCTGCCTTCCGCCTCGTCTGCAGCAGTCTCCAGCGCAAGCTCAGAGATCTCCAGAGAGTGGTGGACCAGACTTGCACAGAGGACCCAGCTTTGCGCTGACAATGGTGACTACAGGGGCTTCTACGAAGCACTGAAAGCAGTGTATGGCCCCAGGCACCTGGTACAAAGTCCCCTGCGAAGCGCAAATGGCCAGGCACTCCTCACAGATAATACCTCCATCTTGAACCGCTGGTCGGAGTACTTTCAGAGCCTCTTCAGCACTGAGCGCACTGTTCAAGAAGCAGTCGTCCTACAAATCCCACAACTCCCAGTAAAGGTTGAATTGGACGAACCGCCCACCACTGAAGAGACCCTCACAGCCATCCACCAGCTCAAGAGTGGCAAAGCAGTAGGCATTGATGGAATACCGCCAGAGATCTGGAAACATGGAGGCACAGCACTGCACAACAAGCTCCATGACCTCTTTCTCTGCTGCTGGGAGGAAGGAACACTACCAAAGGATCTCCGTGATGCTGTCGTTATCACCCTGTACAAGAACAAAGGCGAGAAGTCTGACTGTTCCAACTATCGGGGAATTACCCATGGCTGGGAAATTTCTTGCAAGGCTGCTTCTGAATCGGCTGGTACCTGCCATCGCTGAAGACCACCTCCCAGAGGGCCAGTGTGGCTTCAGAGCAAACAGGAGCACCACCGATATGGTCTTTGTGCTGAGACAGCTTCAGGAGAAGTGCCGCGAGCAGAACAAAGGGATGTACGTAACGTTTGTCGACCTAACAAAAGCGTTCGACACTGTGAGCAGGCAAGGCATGTGGCAGATCCTGGAGCGACTTGGCTGTCCCCCAAAGTTCCTCAGCATGATTGTCCAGCTACACGAGGACCAGCAAGGCCAGGTCCACGGCTGTTTGGCCCAGCGCTAGAAGTGGCCACTTAGTTTTTTCCAGGCGAGCCGAGAAACTGGGTCACAAGTCGTGCACGCGCGCTGCCTCAGCCAGTCTCAGCTGTCGGGCTAGCTGATAAGCGGGCTTCCCGCTAGGCGCAGTACAGCAGGGAAAATGACTACCTTTTGTTTTTCATGACTTTCTTATTTACCGTTCAAGTGTAGTGATGCAAAACTTTGTTTGTTTAAAAGCGGACATTCTGCCCGACACACTGACACCAAACACACTATAGTTGTGACAAACTAGTAGCCAGCAGGATAAGGTGGAAATAAAGAGAAAAAAACAGATTTCACTCTCTATGTAGTGTTTCTTCACAAAATAGATGAAGTTCCAACATCAATAACATAAATACGCTACAAACTACATCAAAACGGACTTGCATGTGCTAGAAGTAACATGCCTAGAGTAAGTATGACTTACCAGATCAGAGATACCGTGAAAGGGGCCGGAGAGCGGAGGGTGATAATGAGGTCACTGTTAGTGCCAGTAGTACTCTCAGACACAGGCACGAAGCAGTCCGTAGCACGGATCAATGTTATCATTTCTTTCATGTACTTCATTAAGTCTTTGTATAATGTTCTTCTTAGCCCTTATCATTCGGAATACACCAGTCTGTGAAATAAGTTTGACTAAAATAGTTCAAGGGTAGTGCCAGAATAGCTTGGCACCTCTAGGTGCCAAGCTATTCTGGCACTACCCTTGAACTAAAGCCATTGGTCTATATCCTTATTTGTAAGTATGTACTATAATGTGGCTTGCAGACCGGCAGTGTACAAATTTAAAGCTTGTAGCCTCAGTATATGGGTTAGTTCTATAGCAAAGCACTTAGTCAGACATTACATTTTTGTACATAGTTAACAAGACTGCAGACACACAGCCCACTGACACTAAATGGTCTGAGGCCCCGCCCGTGGGAGCAGAGAATGAATTAATGAGAACACTGACAGACGATAGCCAGAAGTCAAGTGGCATCCAAGATGCCGCATTCCTTGCTATTATTAGCATTAGTTTCATCTACAACTAGAGATTCTTGTTGTAAAGTTTTTAGTGGGATAAAAACATTCTGGCAGTCAGTCACGGGAATATGTGTCATACTCTCTTGTGCGTTTTCTGCTTTTCAGTGTGACGTTGGAGTGCATGCTAAATGAACGTGACTTTTTGTTTAGTCCCTTTCTAGCGATAGGATCTATTATTATTCGTAACGTATGTTTATGTGAGAGTTTGCATCAAATTAAATGGTGTAGATTGTGAAAATGGAGGACACCTCACATACTGTCAGTGTCCATGAATCTAGACTCAATTCTCTGTGTCGAATATGTGGAAGGAGGTCAAGAAAAAGGTATGACAGGCAGGCCATATCATGCAGTAAATATGAACAAATGATACAGACGTGATATGGGATAAATCTCCATGAGGACAGGGCGTTAAAGATAATCCCAAAACAACACATACTCAGTTGAGTGCCACTGTGCAGACTTTATCGCACAATGGGCTTTGGACTGGCACTACACAGTGAACAGGGAGGCGAAGAGACGCATGCAACAACAAACATTCCAAAGAGCAGCACATACGGCTTGCAAACGGAAGCAGAGAAGCTCAAATTACTCAGAACAGAACACATGACACTAGTGTCACCTGTGCTGTACTCAGTCATGCCACCTGTGAAGAAACGAAATGAGCAAATGGATTGGAAGCAGGTGATTGTTATGCTGTCGTTACACACACTACACGCGGCAGTGTGTGTGTGTGTTTTCTTTAAATATCACACCATCGAATTTTTACCACTTTCTGTCAGACAATTAAGCTAATCTTTTATTTCCAAATCACAAAGTTGGTCGCAGTTGCTGTCGGAGGAGGTTTTGGTGTGCCAAGCAGACTGATGTGCATAGGTGTATTGAATTTTTTTTATTCTGCTGTGGTCCGTTCACGTTCAAAGCAGACTTTTCCAGATTAAACATTTTCGTCCTGAGAAACTACCCAAGAGTGAGATCATCTTGTTTACCACACAACAGTTTTCTTTAACCCATTTAATACCACGGCTGCATTTCCCAAATTTTGGAGGTGTCATCTACTGAACGACTGAGTAACAGTTGTAGTAGATAGATTGACCATGATAATTCAAGGGTAGTGCCAGATTAGCTTTGTGCTTGATGTCACAAGCTAATCTGGCACTACCCTTGAAATACCATGGTCGATCCATCTCCTGCTGTAGGGTGTTGCAGTGAAACTGAAAGTAGTGCCAAAGAACTGTGTGTCCAGTGTTGACAGATCGGTGCTACTGCTATGTGCCTGTGAGAATACTGGCACTAACAGTGACCTCATTATCACCCTCCGCTCTCCGGCCCCTTTCACGGTATCTCTGATCTGGTAAGTCATACTTACTCTAGGCATGTTACTTCTAGCACGTGCAAGTCCGTTTTGATGTAGTTTGTATCGTATTTGTGTTATTGATATTGGAACTTCATCTATTTTGTGAAAAAACACTACACAGAGAGTGAAATCGGCTTTTTTCTCTTTCTTTCCACCTTATCCTGCTGGCTACTGGTTTGTCACAACTATAGTGTGTTTGGTGTCAGTGTGTCGGGCAGAATGTCCGCTTTTAAACAAACAAAGTTTTGCATCACACACTTGAACGGTAAATAAGAAAGTCATGAAAAACAAAAGGTAGTCATTTTCCCTGCTGTACTGCGCCTAGCGGGAAGCCCGCTTATCAGCTAGCCCGACAGCTGAGACTGGCTGAGGCAGCGCGCGCGCACGACTTGTGACCCAGTTTCTCGGCTCGCCTGGAACAAACTAAGTGGCCAAACTGAAACAGCCGTGGGTCAGACTCAACAATGACCTCTCAGAACCATTCCCTATTCTCAACGGCGTAAAGCAGGGCTGCGTGCTGGCACCGACCCTCTTCACCATCTTTTTTAGCATGATGTTGAAGCAGGCCACAGTGGACCTCGATGATGACGATGCAGTGTACATCAGGGGTGCAATGTATAGAAGGTGCCCAGTAGTGAAGGTACTACCTACGGGCGTAAGTAGTGCCTACAGCAGGTAGGCAGCAATGCATGGAACAAAGCGCCCTGCGAAGGCACTGCCTACGGTAGGGCTGCTATTCCGAGGCCTACAGCCACTAGGAAGTACTTACCGCATGTAAAGAAAGATGGCCGCGCCCGTGCTGTATGTAATGCACAACCGGCGGAGAGCCATACGAAGAGAGCGAATATTCCGCGATCGAACCCATCCATTGGAGGTATATGACGACGAAAAAGTCTACAAGAGATTTAGATTCCCGAGAAACTTCATTTTTCAACTTGCTGCTGAAATCGAAGACCAAATCAAGCATGAAGTGCCGAGAAAAGGGTGCCTCTCCCCAGTGTTGCAAGTTTGTCTTGCACTGCGTTTTTACGCCTCGGGAACCAACCAGACGGTGAATGGTAATGAGAGACAGATTTCGAGAACACCACATCGGGGGGAAAAAAGAAGCTTACACCAAAGTAACCTTCATATTACTTTATTGCTTAAACATTGATTGTATTACTTAAGCATACACTATGACTATGAGAGTACCACTGCCAGACAGAGATATATGTGACCCATCATGACAAAGTGAGTCTTAACTCGCAAACATTACTTTAGCAGGAGAGGTATCTCTTGCTAAGGAAAACTAGGATAATGACATGACTATCTTTAAACTGACTTTTCTCAAAATGGCTGCCAACCATTTGACCCATTTTAAACCTGTATAACTTCCTCAATTGGCGTACTAGGCTTATGCATAATATATTAAATAAAAGGTCAGAAATTGTAGATTTTGAAATAATAATAAGTAAAACAAATCCAAATTACCAGTTAAGACTCATTTTGTCGTGATGGGTCACATGTAGCCAATTTTATTCCCAGACACAGATAAGTAAGTTTACAACTAATAATGTAAATGCTTATTTATTCTGTTATGAGAACTTGTAAAATAAAATTATTGCCACTAACATAAATTCCAATAATTTTGGAAAACATATTAATGGCCAAGTCTGTGTTGAACCTGTAACCAACTGCAGGATATAGATTCAAAACAGCTGAGCATGAAGTGTACTGTGTTATAAACTAATTGATATACCGTCTTCTTAACTGAAAGAATTATTGTGAGATTTTACATTCATTAACTCTGGTAAGTTACATGTTGACACGCTGCACACACACACACACACACACACACACATTAAAACAAAATTATTCATTGAACAATAATAGTTAAATGATGACGGAAAAAATTATACAACAAAAATACTGTTTTTGTTTGCAGTCAATAAAATGTTAAATGATGACGAAATAAAAATATACAACAAACATACTGTTATTTTTTCAGTCTATATTATTTCAACATAACCCAAAAAATAAACATCAATCTCTTGTACATAAAAATTATAATGGTAGTTTTACATCTGTTGCATAACTTTATTAACAACATTTAATTACAAAACATAACACATCACAGGCCGAGTGGTCAGTGTATGTTTAACAAGCATCTTTCCTGTATAGGCGTCCGCCATACGCCATACGCCTACTTCCGCGCCTGCGCATTGCAGGGGCTTCCCCTGCGATAAAATTAACTTGTGGGACAAGGTTGAACCTTCGTAGTCACTAGCTAGTGACTAGCAGGTTGGTTCCATGCATTGCTGCCTACAGTAGGTGCTTCCTACTCGGTGGTTACTACTTACGAAGGTAGTGCTTAGCGTGTGCAGTAAGTTCCTTCTATACATTGCACCCCTGGTATCGTCTCGATGGCAGCCTGTTCAACCTCAGACGACTGCAGGCCCACACGAAAACCCTAGACCAACTGATTCGTGAGCTGCTTTTTTGCTGATGACGCTGCCCTCGTTGCACACACAGAGAGAGCCCTGCAGCGCTTCACGTCCTGCTTCGCAGATGCTGCCCAGCTCTTTGGACTCGAGGTCAGTCTGAAAAAGACAGAGGTCCTCCATCAGCCGGCACCCAAGACAGTGTATTGCCCTCCTCACATCACCATTGGCGAGTCTGAACTAAAGTCAGTGCACCAGTTTACTTACCTTGGCTGCATTATCACGTCGGACGCCAAGCTGGACAAGGAGCTTGACAGCAGCCTGGCAAAAGCGAACAGCGCTTTCGGGCGACTTTTCAAGTGGGTGTGGCACAATCAACAGCTGAAAACAGGCACCAAGATCAGCGTGTACAGAGCTGTGGTCCTCACCACCCTGCTGTATGGTTTCGAGTCCTGGGCCCTCTACCGCAGCCAACTACGACTCCTCGAACGCTTCCACCAGCGCTGCCTGCGCACCATCCTGGGCATTCACTGGATTGACTATGTCACCAACGTCGAGGTCCTTGAACAGGCTGAAACTGTGAGCATCGAGGCTTTGCTGCTGCGGACACAGCTCCGCTGGGCGGGGCATGTCTCCAGGATGGAGGATCATCACCTACCAAAGATCACCCTGTTCGGCGAGCTTGCTACTGGACACCGTGACAGAGGGGCACCAAAGAAGAGATACAAAGACTGTCTCAAAAAGTCACTTAGTGCATGCCAAATCGACCACCACCAGTGGTCTTCGCTTGCTGTGGACCGTGACACCTGGCGCTCCACCATTTACAAGGCAGCTGTCTCCTTTGAGGACTCTCGCAGAGCTAGCCTTAAGGACAAGCGGCTCAGGAGAAAAAACAGAGATGCCGCAACTCAGAACCCTGGCCATACCTCCCCCTGCAGCCACTGCGGTCGAACCTGTCTGTCCCGGATTGGCCTCCGCAGCCACGAACAAGCCTGCAGACGTCGTGGGCAACTCCTATAAAATCTTCATTCGCGAAGTCAAGCCAAGAGAGAGAGAGAAGATTAGCAACAGCAAGTTCGAAAAATGGTTTCACCAAAACTTTCACCGTTGTAAAATAAAGAATCATTGTCATTGTTATTGTCATTGTCAATGGCACCAGACACTGTGTGCACATGTTGTGAAATTGTATTCATCATTTGATCTCCAAGAAACATGACTGCCTCACCTGAGAAATCTTTTTGCACTTTGCAACAGGTGAGTAAATTTGGTTCTCCCTGATGTTTGATACCTGAGCTTTCATTTTCTAGTGTTCTTGTGGAGGATGGATCATGTCAGGCACTGGTGTCGGTCAACAGCCAGTCCCACCCAGACCTGCCTCGCAAGCTGCTATCACTGACAGAAGCTGAGTGGGGAAGCCTGGAGAGGGCAGTTCAGCAGCAGGGAGATCTGTTTGTACAGGAGGTTGTACTTTTAATCTTCCACCCTACTACAGGAGACTTGGGGGAGGGGTGGCTGTCTCTACACATAAATGGTTTCTAAGAACTTATTAACCCTTCAAGAAAATTGAACACCACCCAACCTGCAAGAGGGGATAGATCCTCATGAGTCCCCGCATTTGTGTGGCTCATGAGCCTCCTGCTGAAACCACTTTGCATTAATTTTTCCCTTGTTACTTTGATGGCTATGGATCTGACCATGATTTTGAAAAAAAAAAAAAAAAAACAATCTGGGTCCACTTGCAGTGAAGGGATTAAGCTTTTGTTTTAAGTTAATATTTAAAAATTGGTGATTTGACCCTTGAAAACTGCCTACCAGTTCAGGAGGCATTGACCTTCATACATCAGGGGTGCAATGTATAGAAGGAACTTACTGCACACGCTAAGCACTACCTTCGTAAGTAGTAACCACCGAGTAGGAAGTACCTACTGTAGGCAGCAATGCATGGAACCAACCTGCTAGTCACTAGCTTGTGACTACGAAGGTTCAACCTTGTCCCACAAGTTAATTTTATCGCAGGGGAAGCCCCTGCAATGCGCAGGTGCGAAAGTAGGCATATGGCGTATGGCGGACGCCTATACAGGAAAGATGCTTGTTAAACATACACTGACCACTCGGCCTGTGATGTGTTATGTTTTGTAATTAAATGTTGTTAATAAAGTTATGCAACAGATGTAAAACTACCATTATAATTTTTATGTACAAGAGATTGATGTTTATTTTTTGGGTTATGTTGAAATAATATAGACTGAAAAAATAACAGTATTAGTATAGTATGTTTGTTGTATATTTTTATTTCGTCATCATTTAACATTTTATTGACTGAAAACAAAAACAGTATTTTTGTTGTATAATTTTTTCCGTCATCATTTAACTATTGTTCAATGAATAATTTTGTTTTACTGTGTGTGTGTGTGTGTGTGTGTGTGTGTGCAGCGTGTCAACATGTAACTTACCAGAGTTAATGAATGTAAAATCTCACAATAATTCTTTCAGTTAAGAAGACGGTATATCAATTAGTTTATAACACAGTACACTTCATGCTCAGCTGTTTTGAATCTATATCCTGCAGTTGGTTACAAGTTCAACACAGACTTGGCCATTAATATGTTTTACAAAATTATTGGAATTTATGTTAGTGGCAATAATTTTATTTTACAAGTTCTCATAACAGAATAAATAAGCATTTACATTATTAGTTGTAAACTTACTTATCTGTGTCTGGGAATAAAATTGGCTACATGTGACCCATCACGACAAAATGAGTCTTAACTGGTAATTTGGATTTGTTTTACTTACTATTATTTTCAAAATCTACAATTTCTGACCTTTTATTTAATATATTATGCATAAGCCTAGTACGCCAATTGAGGAAGTTATACAGGTTTAAAATGGGTCAAATGGTTGGCAGCCATTTTGAGAAAAGTCAGTTTAAAGATAGTCATGTCATTATCCTAGTTTTCCTTAGCAAGAGATACCTCTCCTGCTAAAGTAATGTTTGCGAGTTAAGACTCACTTTGTCATGATGGGTCACATATATCTCTGTCTGGCATGGTACTCTCATAGTCATAGTGTATGCTTAAGTAATACAATCAATGTTTAAGCAATAAAGTAATATGAAGGTTACTTTGGTGTAAGCTTCTTTTTTCCCCCCGATGCTGAAGTGGTGTTCTCGAAATCTGGCTCTCATTACCATTCACCGTCTGGTTGGTTCCCGAGGCGTAAAAACGCAGTGCGAGACAAACTTGCAACACTGGGGAGAGGCACCCTTTTCTCGGCACTTCATGCTTGATTTGGTCTTCGATTTCAGCAGCAAGTTGAAAAATGAAGTTTCTCGGGAATCTAAATCTCTTGTAGACTTTTTCATCGTCATATACCTCCAATGGATGGGTTCGATCGCGGAATATTTGCTCTCTTCGTATGGCTCTCCGCCGGTTGTGCATTACATACAGCACGGGCGTGGCCATCTTTCTTTACATGCGGTAAGTACTTCCTAGTGGCTGTAGGCCTCGGAATAGCAGCCCTACCGTAGGCAGCAGCGTAGGCAGTGCCTTCGCAGGGCGCTTTGTTCCATGCATTGCTGCCTACCTGCTGTAGGCACTACTTACGCCCGTAGGTAGTACCTTCACTACTGGGCACCTTCTATACATTGCACCCCAGGGCTGTTGCCAGAATAGTTTGGCACCAACGGGCACCAAAATATTCTGGCACCACCCTTGAACCATCATGTTCAATAATATTAAGTAATGACACAAAAGGGAGAATCCATCTCACTGTATCTTCTGTTGTATGCAGTTTGGGAGTTTTCAAGGCTCTGCTGTGGAGGAGTTTATGTCACGACTGTGTGACAGTCCGATGGTGAAGAGGTCATGTTTCATGCTCCTGCGCAAATCACCAACATACAGCTTGAAGACCGATCTGGAAAGATACACAGCCGCTGTTGACTGTTTATCATTTAATGGTAGGTTTATTTATTATTGCAATCCTAAATATACACAGTTGACTTCGCTTATAACATATAACAAGGTTGGATATAACATAGGTTGGATATAACATTTTTGGCTCGCATGCAAAGGTAAGGTGGGTATATTCTGGGCCAGTGGCCGTCTGTCCGTTGTCCATCCACCATCGTTCATTGTAAACTGTAACTTTGGCATTTGTTTCTTCAAAACATTACCGATGATTTTACTGTCTGGAAGTGTCAACTACTTACCCAATTTTAGCCCAAGAACCCGCCGTGCTCCTACACAACCCGGGAGGCACTCGGGGAACCCTAACTAGGGCCGAGAGTAGCCTCCCATCCCAGCCCATCCGAGCACTCACCACGTGGGCCAATCACAATCAGTCGTTGCTACTTAGCTCTTGAGTGTAGACGTAATTAGCCTTTAGGACCTTGACTGGTTGGAAACGGTTCTTAAAGGGCTGGTCGCCTTGGACTACTGTGTTTCCTTTGGACTTGTGCACGATTACGGTTTTCTTTGTATCGTATGCACATGGACTTTGAGAGAGCTACGCGATATATCGTGGTTTATCGTCGGTGGTGGCGGAGTTGTGTAGTGAATTGCTCACAGAAGAGACGTTTCAGTATTGGTGCTGTTGTGAGCGTGTCGCGTGGAGATCGCATCGCTGCCGTAGAGTTTTGTTGGAACTGTTACTCCAGTGGTGTTGCGCCCTTGGACCGTGTGTGACAGGTTGCAGCTGAGTGAAGTTTCATGAAGGAGCGGTGTGTTATTGTACTGCGACCGCGTCTCAACATGTAACACTGGGCTTCGTGCTTGTTGGGGGACTGTGTGTGTGTTGGATTTCCGGCGCTCCGCTCTGTGGTTGTTTCCTGGCTGTGTAAGGACTTTTCGTCTCGGACCCGCCCGGGACTTCTTCCCACCAACGCGCTTGGTGGTTGGTTTGGAGGTTCTTTCCCCCTATTCCCGCGATTCACAAGAGGTAAGGTATCGGTCCCAGCCCTCGACTGGCCCCCGGGCCGGGTGCCAGCGTCGGCTTGAGGCTTTGTTTTCAGCGTACAGCGGTTGCACCGATCTTTCTTGTTTTTGTTGGCAGGACCGCGCAGGGCTTGGACCCGGTCGCCTATCATGTCTGTTATGTTGCAGTGACCAAATACTCACCTGCCCACAGTACGGCGACTTCCAGTGGCCGAGCAATACCAACTAGCTTTGCCTTCCCTGCGCTGCCTACACTTCCGACCACGCCCGTGATGTCTGCGTCGCAGCTATGGGGATTTATCGGCGCGAGCGCCCGACACCGGCGAGTGACTGTTCGTCCTTGGCCCGGAGCTGTACCCACTCAAGCCCGCTGACTCTTACGGAGACACAGCATTCGGGCAGAGTGCCTGCCTTACTGAGGCAGGCCTGCAGTACCGGACGAACCGCCGGACACGGGAGCACAGCGCGTACCACAGGACTGCATCATCCGTGACTCACGCCCGACAAAGCCCGCTGACTCTTACGGAGAGACAGCATTCGGACAGAGGCAGGCATGCAGAAACGGACGACCCGCCGGACACTTGAGCTCAGCTCTTACCACAGGCCTGTGTTATCTGTGCCTCCCGCCCAGACAAAGCCCGCTGACTCTTACGGAGAGATAGCATTCGGGCAGAGTGCCGGCCTTACGGAGGCAGGCCTGCAGAGACGCGCTTCTTGCCGTCCATTGTCCTCTAACAGTCCTGGGGGGTCTCGCCAGGACAAGCCCGCGTACTCTTATGGAGAGTCGCTAAGTCGGTAGAGTGCCTGCCTTCCAGAGACAGGCCAGCAGAGACCCGTCCAAAGCCTACCGACAGTCTTGACACCTCCCGCTCCGCTAGCAGCTTCAGACGCTCGTGCATCCGGTGACGATTGGAGGAAGAATCTTGATGCATTTGCGACGGTTCGACTCGGCCTCCGACTCCCATCACGTTCTTCGTTCCCGTGCCTTTCAGCATGTCTGCCTTGTTATGTATCTCTTCGCAGGTTACGTCGCCCACCACCTTCGCTGCTCCGGTGCTGTTCTAGGAGTTCGCCTGTCGGGCTTCGTCGTTGCAGTCGCTTCGGTCATCGCAGTCGCTCCTCTTCTCAGCCCTTGCCACAGGACTGCGTTATCTGTGATGCCTGCCGGACTAACTCCGCTGGCTCTTACTAGGTAGTGGCAGCCTCGCCAGTTGGCTACCATCAAGCATAAAATCGCTGCATTTTGTGCCAACTTCAACTCAAAGTTATCATGCATCTACTGCACCGATTGTTTTCATTTTTATGTCAAAATAATATACGTCCTTTCCTCTTTCCAATGATCATAATATGATATATGTTTTGTTCGTGTGAAAAAAATGCAAAAATAAACTTTAAAGCATGTGTTTCGGCTCGCGCGAGCCGCAGGCCGACTTCCCGGCATTTGCTTCGCGTAAGCGCCTACACGATCCCTCCATTCAACAAGCCAGCAGATTTACCACACACACACGCTACACAGCTATATTTAGTATCAAAATGTGGGTCATGATGTCAGCTTCAAACTGGTATAAGGTGTTTGATGATTTTTCTATACACACATGAAATATTGTAGTTTTTCCACAAAAATAAGGACAAATTTTCGTTTTTTTAGCAAAACAAAACGTATAAAAACACACATCTGGGTACCATTTTGTAGAGGAACGTCAAATCTATCGAATGGTGTTAGAGGCTAAATTATGCAAATGTGGTGGAAAATCTGCTTGAGGAATTTCCCACTCACGTTGCGCGCGACTTCTTCTGACCGCAATTCAAAATGGCGACGACTGAAGACGAATCGGTACTTTCACTTTCGAGGAAATTGCAAGAAAACTACGTAAGTAAAAGCTTAGTCACTTTGCAGATTTATGCTATATTGTCATTTGTATGGTTTAGATGCTATTTTGTTTATTATTCTTCGGAATTCTTGCATACACATCCTTCTATCACTGCGTTTAGCCTCATTGATCATCGCATCTTTCTTTGGATGGAAAGTGCCATTAAATATAGGAAAATACTTCACTACAGAAGTCAGTTAGCTTTACTAGCTGCTTAGTAATGTATTTGTAAATGCATTTATCACTTTCCTATTTAATTTAAAACGTCGATGCTTAGCTGTTATGGTTATATTCAAGTTTAACTGTCGGGCATCGAAGCGAGTGATAACAGCCAGGGGCAGATAATTTGATGAGCGACTATGCGGCATTGACAAAATAGGTCTCAGAGCGGCCAGTATTTCATCATTTATCTTCGTTTCTTTCGTCGAGATAAATAATTAGTCACACTCAGCATGATCAAAATACCCTGCTTTTTATTTTTCTTTACTCTTGGCCTAATTAAATCTTCCTCCTCAAAAGATGTTTAAGGTAAACATGAGTACTGTTTGTGTAAAGAGCCATACTCAGTCATCATGATATTGATAGTGAACCGCCAGTATTTTTTAACTGATTAACATTATATTTAACAAAACAACCTCCAGTATCTTTAAACTGATTAACATTATATTTAACTAAACAACCTCCTTTGTTTTAGGTGGTGATGACGCGTACACTGTACTCAAGAAAGTCTTCCTAGCCAAAGGGAGGGGGAGGTGCCCTGACCTGCCCACCTTCAGTGCACTGGATAACTCACTTCTTCTTCAAGTTTATCTTCTGAAAGAAGAATGTGACAAGACTTTTGATGATGCACCAGCATTTCTTTTGAACCTTTTTCCGGACTTGACAGAGAGTCGTCTGAGATGTTTGGTGTCTGAGACAAAGCTGAACTGGGAAAAGCAGAACACTATACAACTGCAAGAGGATTTTATGAAGAAGCGTCATGACACGACGTGTAGGACCACACCTACACCAACTTGGCATCACCAGACAGCAACTTTTGACAGGCGATTGCCACCTGGCATCACTACAGTCGCCAACAAAAGGCTTACTTCTTGACCTGGAGTCATTTAGAAAATGTGAAGGCTCTAACTTCGAAATGATGTATAGGTGGTGGTTCAGATTGACCCAGCAGACTGACCGCTGCAGCAATGAGGAGGAGGGTTGTAAAAGTGGGCAACTTTAACAATCGACTC
>BTPG01000001.1:92254062-92371909 GCA_036245525.1 Semisulcospira habei
CCAGAGTCTGACGTTGCTGATCTTCTGTGGCCAGTGGATTTTCAAAATTCTTCTAAGGCAACTGTTCATGAAGGTCTGTACTCTGACTTGTGTCCAAACCGCATGAAAATCCATCAAGGCGTTCAGAAGTTATGCTAATTTTCGTGTTGCGCGTCGTTGCTCATGTCCGCGATATGTCATTTTGAGCATTTTCTGGACTTTGGCACCTTCTATCAGAACAGTTTATGTATATCATACAACAAGAAAATATACACATATATATATATGGTAATAGGTGCCATACTGCTCGCTCCCAACCCCACCTCACATATACAAAACCACAGAACACCCACCAAAAGACATGCACATCTGCGCATGTTCATAATCTATCCTTAGCATTCGTATGTCCCAGGTATCTTTGACTGACTTTAACTTATTTATTTAAATTATTTATTTATTTATTTTGTTTGTTTGTAATGTAGGTTTTGTACATATACATCAGCATACAACATGAGAACATATACATACATGGTAATAGGTGCCATACCGCCCACTCCCAACCCCACTCTACATACACACACAAAACCGCAGAACACCAACCAAAAGACATGCACATCTGTGCATGTTCATAATCATTGAAATCAGAAGGATCAGCACTGTTCGACATCTGCTGACTGTTGAAGTTACCAAAACACTTGTTACCTCCCTTGTGCTGTCCCGAATAGACTATTGCAATTCTCTTTTGTCCGGTGTTCCGCAAGATCTTCTTGACCAAATCCAGAGAGTCATGAACTGTGCTGCACGTCTGATTTTTCGTGTACCGAAACGTGAACACATTATGCCTCTACTAGCTAATTTGCACTGGCTGCCAGTTTCATACAGAATTCAGTATAAAGTCTGTGTTATTTGTTTCAACATCATCTCTGGTTCTGCCCCTCCTTACTTATCTGATCTTGTCCAGCTGTATACACCGTCCCGCTCACTACGCTCTGCTTCAGACACTCGTGTTTTCCGTATCCCTAGACGTAATAAGGTCACTCAAGGTCATCGTGCATTTTCGTATTTTGGTCCCATTACATGGAACGCTCTCCCAGCTGATGTGCGTCACTCATCATCTCTTTCCATTTTCAAATCCAAGCTAAACACACCTTTTCTCTGTTGCATATACGTAAAGACCATTTTGTCTGCCGGCTCATCATGCGTGTGTGTGTGGTGTGAGTTTTCGCCCTTGTAAATTAATGTATTTTTTTGGTTGTATGTGCTTGTTTGTGTATTCTGCTTCACTGTTTCATTACTGTGATTGTAAAGCGCCTAGAGCACCTTGGTGATTAGGCGCTATACAAATTACCTTTATTATTATTAATTATTTATCTATCCCTTAAATTAGCATTCATATGTCCCAGGTATCTTTGACTTTATCTTATTATTTAACCACAGTGAGATAGCCTTAGTATACTGCTCAGTGTTAAACCCAAATAACTAATTAACTTATTTAAATTATTATTATTTTTTTTTAATGTAGGTTTTGTACATACACATCAGCTTACAACATGAGAACATATACATACATGGTAATAGGTGCCATACCGCTAGCTCCCAACCCCACCCCACATAAACACACAAAACTGCAGAACACCCACCAGAGACATGCACAATAGATGGATAGATAGATACCGTTTATTGCCATTTGCTTTAAGAACATAAAGCATAGGAATGTGTGTTGATGTCATTACAATTACAAACATCATAGTCGACAATAATTAAAAAAAAAAAAATAATTAATGCTCTATCACACAAATCCAATGCCCTACACACTCCATAAAAACTTTAAAACTAAACAGCTAATCTCACAAACCAATACGTACCATACACACCCACGCTTATCTCCCACACACACAAAAACACACACACCTATTAATCTAGGAAATCGAAATTAATTAAAGGTATATCGTTTAAAATGAAAACAGAATATCTTAGAGTAAATGTCACTAATTTAGTGATCACAATTGTATACTGATGGGCATTAGTGGACTGTAAAACCTATATATAGACTTGAGGTTAAGAAAGTGGCTTGTAATGACTGCCTGTATTTTAGCTGCCCACCTATAAATCACATATAAACTCCAGCTAAATGATGGTAAAACAGAGAAAACAGAGTCAATGCTTATCACAGCTGGTGTGCGTCCTTCGCAGTTGTCCTGTCTTCCCAGTAATATAATAATAATAATAATAATAATGAGTATTTATATAGCGCATAATCTTACTCAAAAGCTCTAAGCGCTTTACAATCTGTACAACAACAAAAAAAATACAATGACATATGCACATAACAAACAAAGCACAATGCCCGAACACACCACTTTTACAATAAACTAAACAACAATACATACATAATAATTTATATTCTAATTAACATAAACATTTAGCCTAAACAAGGAGGATTGCAGAACTACAACTAAGGCATCAAACACTGGCAATTATTCAAAGTAAAGCTTGAAGAGGTGAGTTTTCAACGACCTCTTGAAGTCAGACAGACTCGCTGTTTCTGACCTCAAGAGGAAGTGTATTCCATAACACTGGGGCTTGATAAACAAAAGTGCTCTGACCAAATGTTTTAGTTTGGACAGAAGGTACACACAACTTCCGTTTATCAGAAGAGGAGCGGAGCTCACGAGAGGGTGTATACACATGCAGCAAAGAGGACAAGTATTCTGGGCTGGTGCCTGAAAGGCAGTTAAAACAGATTGACATAACTTTGTATTGAATACGTGAGGACACAGGTAGCCAGTGAAGGGATTTCAAGATGGGTGTGACATGCTCAGTCTTACGGACTCTCACAACAAGCCGGGCTGCATTGTTCTGAATTTTTTGGAGGCGATCAATGAGATACTGAGGGCAGCCACAAAGCAAAGAGTTGCAATAATCTAGCTTGGACAGCACAAATGCACAAACTAGTGTTTTAGTGGCTTCCACGGTCAGCAGGTGACGAACTGAACTAATACGACGAAGTTCCAGATAAGCTGATCTACACACTGCACTGACATGCTGTGACATAGATAACTCACTGTCAAGTGTAACACCCAGGTTTCTCACACTCGCAGAGAAGCCAATGAGTGTTCCATCCACAGACAATGATGACGATAAAGGCAGGGACGAAGATAATCTTGGATTAGCTACCAACATTGCTTCAGTTTTGCCATCATTTAACATCAGTTTGTTGGTGGTCATCCATGATTTGACATGGTCAATGCACTGGCTTATACTTTGGACGGCATTCACAGCTCGCTCGACAGTATCACTTTTGTACATCTGCGTATCATCTGCAAATGCATGATGGGAAATGGAGCGACTACAAATCAGGTCTGACAGGGGCTGAACATACAGTAAGAACAATACAGGTCCTAGGACCGAGCCCTGGGGTACACCAAACTGAAGAGGTGATGGCTCAGAACGACAGCCGTCAACAGAAACAATCTGGGATCGTTAAGTCAGGTATGAACTAAACCATGCCAAGACTGTGCCTTCAATGCCAAATACAGATTGAAGACGGCACAGCAAAATTTCATGGTCACATCTCTGTCTGTCAAAATCAAATCACTTTCTCCGACAGTGTCAAAAACCTTGGTGTTTTCATTGACAGAGACCTCAAAATGGATAAGTATGTTAGTCATGTGCAGATCAGCTTTTATTGAACTTCGGCGCATTATCAGTGTTAGACAGTATCTGACACCCGAAACAACTGCAATCATTGTCTCCTCCTTTGTTTTATCATGATTAGACTACTGTAACTCCCTCCTTTCCGGCCTGCCTAAAACCCAACTAGATAAACTGCAGAGAGTGAAAAACAGTGCTGCCCGTTTAGTTCTGCGCGTGCGTAAACGTGACCGCCCTTGAAAAACTACACTGGCTGCCCATACAAGAACGCATTCTGTATAAACCGTCCTGCATGTGCTTCAACTCTATCAACCTGACTTCTCCTGTTTACATCTCTGACTTACTCCATCTGTATACTTCATCTCGCACCCTCCGCTCTTCCTCTGACACGTAAATTTTGCCTTCCCAATTTGATATGTAAAACACCTGGTGGTCGTGCCTTATCCCATCTTGGCCCCGCCACTTGGAACAACCTCCCCGTCCCGGTCCGTAACTGTCAAACGCTCTCCTCATTTAAATCACTTCTCAAAACATACCTCTATAACGCTGCTTTTCACTAGTTCATTTCCCCATCCATGCACAATTCATCACCACTGTCATGTGTGTGTGTGCGTGCATGCGTATGTTGTGTGTGTGGGTTGTCGGCCTATTCATTGTATCAGCGCTTAGAGCTACTTTTAGAAAAAGCACTTAACAAATCTCCTTTATTATTATTATATTATTATTATTTAATATATACAGTTAATAACCTGCACATGCAGCCATCAGTTTGTGAAAAGTACCTTGGCCTCATGCACAGGGGCACCACAACTTAGAGATGAGGCCACACCTGATAACAATAACAGAACTAATATGCATACGCAGCCACTAGTTCTGTAAACAGCACAGTGGCCTAATACACACAGACATCATGGATGATGTCACCACTGATCACTTCAAGCAATAGGCTGCCCAATACACATTGATCCGTGATGCCCTGAACTAGCCTGCACATGCAGCCATCAGTTCTGTAAATTGTACTGTTGGCCACATGCACAGGGGCACCAAACTTAAAGGTGAGGCCACAAATGTCGCCTCAAACAAAACGCTATCTACATACACATATCAATGATACAGTCAACCTCCATGTGCATTAGGCGGGACAGGCTTAAAGTATGGGAGTGCAAATCTTCCAGTGAAATGTCAAAGCCAGTAAGAAAATAAGATAACAGCAGCAATCACTCAAATAAAACATGAGAACTCATCGAGCCCAATGGTGTTACAAGTGGGCGATGGAAACACTGAAAGAAATAGTATCTGTTATGCAGTATGCGCCTCCTCACCCTACAACCCCCCCCCCCCCCCCCCCCACACACACACACACACTCCACTCTGCACTAACACTAACTGTTCATCATAAAATATATCTTATTGATTGATCGCTTGACTGACTGATTCAGTTATTAATCATCCCAGTGTCACCTTTCTCCGTTTTCTTTCTCTTTTTAATGCCAGCTGCTAAGAATCCTTGCAGCGAACATCAAATGTCAATATGCAGACTGCAAATTATGCAGCAGCAAAATGCGGTTCCTCTTTGTGCAGCTAGGCTACTGCTAGCGAGATAGGGTTTAATTTTAAACAAACCATTGCATTAACTTCCAAGCGTGTTCACATTGTGCTGTGTATTCGTTCAATGTGTAGCGTACTGTCGCCTCAAACAAGTATACAAAGTATACTGTATACAAAGACTACAAGTATACTGTATACAAAGACTGTCTCAAGAAGTCACTTAGTGCCTGCCAAATCGACCACCACCAGTGGTCTTCGCTTGCTGCCGACCGTGACACCTGGCGCTCCACCATTTACAAGGCAGCTGTCTCCTTTGAGGACTCTCACAGAGCTAGCCTTAAGGACAAGCGGCTCAGGAGAAAAAAAACAGAGATGCCGCAGCTCAGAACCCTGGCCATACCTTCCCCTGCAGCCACTGCGGTCGAACCTGCCTGTCTCGGATTGGCCTCCGCAGCCACGAACAAGCCTGCAGACGTCGTGGGCAACTCCTATAAAATCTTCGTTCGCGAAGTCAAGCCAAGAGAGAGAGAGAGAGAGAGAGAGAGCGTACTGTACCATCAGTGATCACTGAGACTGCATGGCAGTGACCACACATTACAACACAGCTTACCAGTGCAACTGATTGAATTAAACGTTACAGTAATATATAATTAATCAAGTTCCTAAACTTTGTTCAGCCATGACAGTTAAAACCAAGTGGTGTGGCACTCTTTCTCTTTTACAGCATGCAGCACTTTGGACATAGGTTTCGAAGATAGCGTTTGTTTTTGTGGGTTGCGTTTTGTTTTGGTACTGAAGTGTCAAAATGAAATGGATAAAGCGATGGTAAAGTGAATGGAAATAAATGTGACAAACCTGTAATAAGACGCAAAACTGCACAAAGCGACTTTGCTCGTTCGCTTTTCTTGGGGAAAAAAATAGAACAAATCGAAAGAACTCGTCGGCACTTAAAATTCACGGAAACGAGTCCACGTACATCTTGTATCTTGTGACGATCACCTGATTTGGGATACCTTATTTTTGAGTAATGATATTTGAGCTCAAGGCATGCTTTTTTGTAATTGTTTCTTCTCTTAATATAACTAATTGAAATCCTTTTAAGTAACATATAGTGCATACTACAACCGAATACAGGAACAATAAGGTCCATGTAAACTACTGATCACCAGTGAACATGGCTGCAACAGTCCTGGTTTCGTCTGCAGACGTACTGGAAACAAAATGTTCTGCAGAAAAATGTCTCCATCCTCCGGCGTTTTAAAATGAGTGCGCACTGCTCTTATTCATACTAGACTTCATTTTGATATACCCAAACCTTTGTTACTCTGAAGAAAATCACTATCTCATAAATGGATGATCGTCTATGAAGGGCATCTACTAGACTATTGTGGCAAGACCTTTCTAAGCATAACAGTTTTAGTGATCTCTCCCAAAGGTCAAGGTCAGGGGATCAGAAAGCAGGTAAAAAATTGCCTTATTTTGACACAATTTATGTTTTTTTTAAATACTATTCACAACTTCAAACCCAAACTTGGTACAAGGATACCTGGGTGGTAAGACCTTTCTAAGCATACTAATTTGGCTCACTTCTTGGAAAGGCCCCCACCAGGGTCTGCCCTGGGGGACTTGGGTGGGATTAACTACTTTTTAGTTTCCAGGGTCACCCTGGTCAGCCCCACAGGGTGGGTTTTCCCCTCTATTCTAGGGCATGTGTTTCTGGCTACCCTTGGTCCATTCATTTGTATTTTTCTTTTTTAAACTCTCCCTACTGTCTGCGCTGCTTGTAGCTCTTGATATTGGACTTGTGTTGCTAAATGGTCTTAGGTTTATTTAGCGTATTAGACCAGCTGGCGACATAATTCAATATTGTGTTTAGCTTTTTTTTTTTTTACAAGCAGTGCAGGCACGTTCTGAGAAAGTCTTGTTACTGTCAGGGCGTTAAGCAATGTACAACCAACCAACTTCTTGGAAAGGGTCACAAGATATAAGGAAATATTTCAAAAATAGCCATATTTTGACAAAAGATGTTTTCCTCAATTACTATTCACAACTTCAAATCCAAACTTGGTACAAAGATACCTGATGTTAAGACCTTCCTAAGCATACTAATTTGGATGACCCCTCGGAAAGGTCAAGGGTCAAAAGGTCCAGAAATAGGTAAAACAAATTGTGATATGTTCACAAAAACATTTTTCTCTCAAATACTATTTCAACTTCAAACCTGAACTTGGTACAGAGATACCTTATGGTAAGACATTTCTGTGCTTGTTAATTTGAATGTCCCTTATCAAAGGTTACAACAGGTAGACACGTGTTAAAAATGCCACTTGTGGACAGAATTTAGGTTTGATCAAAGTTCTGGATTGGTCATACACGTGATCCATAACGGCTTTGCCATTCTTGTTTTTGCAATGATTCCTACAGGAATACTATCGACAGATAAAGGGTAAACATATGAGCTGTAGTGTCGAAATTCCAAACTTGGAGAGTTGTCAGTTGAAGACTGTTCAACCTTCCTACCGACACATAGTTCAAGATCATGCACATGAGCCTTGATCCAGTTGAGGGCTTTGCCATTCTTGTTAATCATTAGAAGACCACAAAATGTGAAGAAATATTAAATGTCTGGGCAGTTTTGACAAATTATTCACTTTGATGACTGGAAGATGAGGAATGTGAATCCTTTCAATCTCACTGCTATATATGCTCAGACATAATTTAGTATATATATGTACTGTTAGGGAAGTTAGACTGTGGGTGGGGGTTAACCCATTTAGCCCCAATGCCCTACAACTGGTGATGGATTCACCATGATAGTTAAAGGGTAGTGCCAGATTAGTGTGGTGTCATCAGGCACTACCCTTGAATTTTCATGGTCGATCAGTCTTCTTGAACTGGGTACATAGTTGTTAAGCGACACCTCTAAAATTTGGGAAATGTGGCTTTGGGGTTAAATTGACTAGCATTGAGTCCCTAGATCTGCAGAAGATGTCTAATATTTATTGCTCTAAAGTCTTGCTGGTTGCTTTAACAACTGTGTTTCGCCATGTGGAAAGAGATACATGCACGCTGAACGTAGCCAGCACACTTTTGCAATCGGGTCATGATTTAGATTAGATTGCAGTTTTACTGTGTGCATGTATTTAAAGATTCTGTTGTTAAATGCTATCTTGTATTCAACTTTTTTGTGTTGTGATTTTCAAGTTATGTGCCTATCTGCCACAGGAAAACACTATGAGGACTTTTCGTGAAGTCCTGCGACACCTATACTGTCTCTGTTAGGTGTCCTATAGCAAACTTTGGATATAACAACAAAGTTGGGTCTTCTGGCATTCTGTCATATTGGAAGTTCACTGCTCATTCTTTCCTTCTATATCAACAGATTTGAAGCTTCGCAAGATCAACACAGGCGAGACAACAATAGAAACTCTGTGTCTGCCTTACCTTCAGCTGGATTGTGTGGATTTGCATGAAGTCTGATTAGCGATGCAAGCTGTGCACAAGGAAACAACATGTAAGAGAAGTGGTAAAAAAGTACAGAGTGATTATTAACCCTTTGGCTGTCAGCACCTTTTGTTGCAAGGATTCCTGCTGGAATCATCACGACAAAAAGTGCTGCTGACAGCCAAGGGGTTCGTTTGTGTGTTTGGGTGAATTTCACAGTGGACTAAATAAAAGAATACAGTTTGACACATAGGACATAAAAGAAGGTGCCCGGAACTAGACTAGTTTCTAAACAACCATTTCATTTCTACGGTTAGTCCTCAACAAATGACATCGGAGGAACTTAATCCTTCATGTGACCCCTGAAGTTGGCAGCTTCTTTTTTTTTTATTTAACATGACTTGTCCATAAAGTTGTTTATAGTGAATGTTTGAAATATAATTGCAATAACAGTGCATCTTATCATATGAAAAAGTGAATAGTTTATAATCAAGTCAAGTAGTCTAGTAGATTTTATTTGTCCCTCTCCGGGAAATTTGTCTTTAACAGCACATCTGATAAAATCAATCGTAATAATATGATAAAATAGACATGAAGTTTGAAATGAAAACAATAGGTATATCATAATATTTAAACATAGCATGCGCAACTCGCACCACACTTTCACGCACTCCCACACACACACACACACACACACACACACACACGATGCTGTAGCTAATCATTTTCTAAGACTATGATGTAAGAAGGGAAATAAATTATTTCACTACAATATAGCATAAAAGTAAATAAATGTTATCACATTAATACTGCAGTATAGAGCGGGATAGAGGAAGAGTGGGGTGATGGTGTGGGGCAAGACTGACTTCAGGAGCATGCAAATCAGTGCACATAAAATCAACATAAATTTACACTATGTATGTTTATACAACGTATGTGTGCCCTGACAAGGACACATACACACATGCATACACACAAGCGTACTAAAAGGCTGTATAAAAACTCGAGGTAAACAGTGCAAGTCAAGTCAAAGGCAGTGAGATCACCATACAAGCAGTCAGTTCTGCTCGATAAACGAACTGGAGGGGGTCAAGGTGTGGCTGGATGAAGGGACGTAAGTTGTGGAGTATGATTCTCTTTAAACACTTCATAATGAGGGAAGTAAGCGCCACAGGGAGATAATGATTGGGTTCTTTGGGCTTGGGGATGGAATTCCCTTCACAGTCATAGATTCATCCTGAGCAGTTTCCACAGAAGTGAAGCACTATTTTTAGCCATTCTGCTTTCCCCACTAAACCCATGACCACTGTTTTCATTTTTGGCTGACGTGCGATAGCAAAAGTGAGTATGTAATGGGGCAGCTGTTGTCCGTGGTAAACGTTAATGTTGGCATTTTCTGGGAGACTATTCAAGCCTCAGACTTCAAACTTGGCCCAAGAGTACATTGTGGCAAAACCTTTCTACACATACCAATTGCAGTGACCTCAAAGGTCAGGGTCACAGGGGGTCCAGAAAGGCACCAAAAATAGCCATATTTTGACATACATTGTTTCTCCTCAAATACTATTTAAAGCTACAAACCCAAACTTGGTACAGATCTCAAGTTACTAATTTGGATGACCTCTCAGAAAGTTCAAAGGTCACAAGAGGTCAGCAAATGTGTGAAAAATGCCAGTTTGTGATAGATTCATAGTTTTTATCAAAGTTTTCACAAACTTTTCAGTCCGATTTGGCACAAAGGTAGCTGATGATAAACCTTTCTGTGCGTACTAATTTGGTTGATCCCTCGGAAAGGTCAAGGGTCACAAGAGCTCAGGAAATAGGTGAAAAATAGCCATATTTTGACAAAAGATGTTTTTTCTCAAATACTATTCACAACTTCAAACCCAAACTTGGTACAGAGATACCTGATGGCAAGACCTATCTATGCATACTAATTTGGATGACCCCTCAGAAAGGCCAAGGGCTCAGGAAATAGGTCTGAAATAGCCACATTTTGACAAAAGATGTTTTTTCTCAAATACTATTCACAACTTTAAACCCAAACTTGCTACAGAGATACCTGATGGGAAGACCTTTCTATGCACACTAATTTAGTTGATCCCTCGGAAAGGTCAAGTGTCATGAGAGTGCAGGAAATAGGTCTAAAATAGCCATATTTTGACCAAAGATGTTTTGTTTCAAATACAATTCACAACTTAAAACTCAAATTTGGTACACAGATACCTGATGGTAAGACCTATCTATGCATACTAATTTGGACGACCCCTTGGTAAGGTCAAAAGGCTGGCAAATGTGTGTAAAATGCTGGTTTTTTATAAAATTGTAGGTATTCCCAAATTTTTCAACCAAATTTGGTACAAAGATAGCTGATGATAAGACCTTCCTATGCATACTAATTTAGTCGACATCACAAAGGTCAACCGTCAAGGGTCATGGAGGATTGATAAATGTGTGAAAAATGCTTACATTTTCAGAAAACATGGATTTTACTGCTGCAGAAGCCAGCCCTTGTCACAAAGGTCACACATATGTAAATCGGTGTTGCACGTGAGCCATAATGGCTTTGCCTTTCTTGTATACAAAGGGTTCTGGCATTTAAAAGGCTGTTAGTGCAATTATTGTCTGTTGGAATTGTATGAGTAGCACAATCTCTGCACCCTGGTACAGAGACAGTGCAACTCAAACAGACAAGAATTCCACCAACAGCCTATCACTTGTTCTGATAGATTGTGATGTGCATAGATGGCTTTTCATGTTTGCTGCTGTATTAAAAAAAATTGAAAGCCTTCTTTTCATTCTTGTCAGTCTTGCACATTTACATTCTTGGATTTGCACCTATCTCTGCATGCGGGGGGAGGAGGGGGGTTCTGATAGAGCGTGATGTGCACAGATAGCTTTTCAAGATTTTCACTGAAGCCTGAAAGCCTTTTATGCAGTCTTCTCCAAACAGATATCACAATTTGTGGATATCCGAAATCACATCTCTTAACTCTCCATAAAACCTTTGAAAAAAACGTATCAGTCTAACTTTTATTTTGTCCCCCATTTTCAGAATGCTGCTAAAAGCTGTGCTGACCCCATTAAACAGTACTGGTGGCAGCACACAGTGGGGCTAATCCATTTAGCTCTGACACACTACATCTGATGGATTGACAACAATTTAAGGGTAGTGCTATGTTGGCTTGGCGTCTAAAGGTGCCAAGCTAATCTGGCACTACCCTTGAATTATCATGGTTGATCTAACACACACCTGTATCTGGTACATTATCCTTAGGTGACACCTTGCAAATTCGGGAAATGCAGCCTTAGGGTTAATTGGTTAAAGTGCAGCTTCCTACTATAACCTGGTGAAATGGTGATCCTGGCGATGGTTCGCTTTCTGTTTAGACATGGATGTAATGACCAGGGATGGATAAGAGCACTCTCTTAAGGAGGAAGAGAATTATAGAACTCACCCTTAATTCGCCTCCACTTCAGTGCAGCCACTAGACTCGTAGAGTTCAGGATGTTTATATTAATTCTGTGATGGGGACAGATGTAAAAACAAATTAAATGATGTGCAGCGATACGACCAACTGATACTGGCTGGTCTCTACACGAGTTAATTGTGATGATGACAGTAGACAACTATAAAAATGTAATCAAGTCCTGGATGTCAACCAACATGCTGAAGTTAAATGATGATAAGACTGAGGCAATTCTGTGTGGACCCAAGAACAAACTGGGTGTGGAATCTCTTGATGCCATCCGTGTTGGCGAGTCTCTCATCCCTTTCTCCAAGACTGTCCGAGATCTTGGTGTCTTTGTCGATACCAGTCTTACCATGGAAGACCATATCAGTTGTGTTGTCTGGAGATGCTACTTCCATCTTCGCTCCCTTGGGAAACTACGACCTGTCCTGACAGCCAAAGCTGCAAATGTTATCGCCGTTGCCCTTGTCCTATCCAGACTGGACTACTGTAACAGCTGTCTTTGGGGTCTGTCAGAGCAACAACTCAGACGTCTTCAACTGGTTCAGAATACGGCCGCCAGAATTGTCACAAGAACCAAAAGAAGGTAGCATATCACACCAGTCAAAAGTGGGCACAGAGAAAGAACAAGACGAAAATGGAGTCAGCTTCACAGAGATGAAGACCATCATTAAGTCTGTGTACAGACCACCACAACGGCCCCTAGACAGTTACCATCAGCTGTCCAGACGAGCAGGTGACCATCTTCCATCTGAGGACTGGGCACAACCAACTCAATTTCCACCTGCACAGACGCTTTCACCTCGTGCCATCTCCCCAGTGCCCTTGTGGAGAAGCAGAGCAGACCACAGAGCACATCCTCCAGGACTGTGGGAACCACCAGCTGCTGATGGAGGAGATATGGCAGAAGCCCGCCACTCTACAAGAGAAACTGTACGGGCCTGTGGAGGTGCTACAGAAGACCACAGATTTAATTTTGAGAGCCAAACTCCAAGTGTGATGGCGTTCGAGAAGAAGAAGAAGAAACCAGTCCTTAAGCAGTTGCACTGGCTTCCAGTCAAGCAAAGAATTGAACACAAGATTCTCACTTTGTGCCACAAGTCTATAAATGACCCAGACTCACCAGAGTACCTCCGGGAAATAGTCCCACGCCATAACCCTCCGAGGCAGCTCCGTTCTGCTGTCTGGTCCAAACTCTGCACCCCTAGTGTTGAAAGCCACACAAAGGAGCAAATTGGCTTCTGGGCATTTTCACACTGCGGACCTAGGCTGTGGAATGGACTACCACAATCCTTGAGGAACATTGTCTGCATTGGCACCTTCAGAAGGCACCTCAAAACCCAACTATTTCTTGACTTTAATTCTAGGACTACTGTGCACCAGAAGTTGCATGTGTTGTTTTTTTGTTTTGTTTTATTTTTGTTTGGTTTTTTTTCTGCGCCCCGAGCATGCTGCTAGCATGGAGTGGATGTGCATTACAAGTGGACATCATCATCATCACTCTGAATTCTAGGTTTCAGAGTCTTGGAATACAGCTAGTGTATCTGACATCCATTCTTACTGACAGTCTAACCTGCACTGACTTTCCTACAGCTCTGTCCGCCTGAACTCACTAAAAACCCTGTGCAAAACGTTTCCTTACGATTTCACGTGGGCCTCGTGCCTCACGGAATATTTGTCACAAAACAAACCGCTGACAAAACCGTATCGTACTAAACCCTCTGTGTGAACCCTATGCGTGAGCATAGAGTTTCATCACAGCCAGTAAACCAAGTCCCACGTACACCACAAGTCCAGTGAATACAGGAAAACCTCTGCCACAGGTAATCCGAAACGGTATCAGTAATCCGAGAGGGGTAGCACAGAGCACACAGAGTTCACAAGACCGGTCACACCATAAGAAGGCAAGACGCAGAGAGTAGGCACACAACCATCCTCAGCAAACTAAGAAACAGATTGGCGGGAAGCCGGTGGGCACATGACTGGATGGTTTATGCCCCACCCGTGTCTGCCCTGGGGGACTTGGGTGGGGTTAACTACTTTTTAGTTCCCAGGGTCACCCTGGTCAGCCCCACAGAGTGGGTTTTTCCCTCTATTCTGGGGCATGTGTCTACCCTTGGTCCATTCACCTGTATTTGTCTTTTTAAAACTCCCAACTGCCTGCTCTGCCTATAGCTCTTGATATTGGATGTGTGTTGCTAAGTGGTCTTAGCTTTATTTAGGCCCCATGGCGTAGGTTTATTTAACGTATTGTACCGGCTGGCAACATAATTCAATATTCTGTTTATTTTTTTTTTTGCAAGCAGTGCAGGCACGTCCTGAGAAAGCCTTGTTGCTGTCGGGACGTTAACTCATTCTACCCCAACACCGAAATCTCAAAATGTTGCCGTCATCGTCTGAAGACTTCATTGCAGTGCAGGACACAGATCGACCATGATAGTTCAAGGGTGACGCCAGAATAGCTTGGCGCCCATAGGCGCCAAGCTATTCTGGCATCACCCTTGAACTATCATGATCGACCCTTATCTTGCTGTGGTGTGTCTGGGGTAGAATGAGTGAAGCAATGCACAATCAATCAATGGATGGGTTATGGACGGGAGGCACTCTGGGTACTAGGTTACGGCGCCCCTAGGTTGCCTCCCCTGTCGTGTAGGTACACAACCGAATTTTGGGCTGAAATTATGCTAGTTAAGATGCACTTCCTATCAGTAATGTCATCGGTAAAGTATTTTGAGGAAACAAAGCATAGTTTACAGTTAGTGATGAAACACATTTCAAGGAAATAGTTCAGCATGGTTTGTTTATGCGAGGCTCCCATTTAAGCTGGTCGTCTGCTAGCCACACCATATAGTCGATGTTCAAAAGCATGTTTTATGGGTTTGTTATTGCAGAGGAAAAGTTTAAGATGGAGTTGATGTTTCCAATGCAATATTAACAGCATACTTGTAGTTTTATCAGGGCTGCTTTGCATGAGGTTTTTTTTTTTTTGTACACCGAAGTAAAATTTCACCAATGTTTTGTTGCAATAGTAGACTATCAACCATTAATTCAGTCACTTTGTAGTGTCGAGAGAAAAAGTAGTGTGTGTAACTGTGTGGGTGCTCATGTGTGCTGTTGAGAGGTGTGAACTTTGATAGTTTGTGGTTGCCAGCAAGCGAATAGCAGTACAGATTTTTGTACCAGTGTGCAACTCTACCGATAAGGTTCGTTGCCTCTTGCAGATGGGTGGTGGTGACTTTGGAGGGCAGTGAAGGGGTTAACAGTGATGGAGAAAGTTTTTAAGCTAGGGGTATTTATACCCTCAACCAAAACATGTGGTGGTTTTCATACCCTCATTGCAAACATAAGGGTTTTTTTTTATACCCCCTTTCAGTTTTTTAGGGGGTACACCAACATACGTAATAAACACTTAGCGTGCACGCTGGTGGAAACGAAACAGTAATTTTAGATCAGATCGCTGCTTTTTGGCCATGTTTAATGTTGGGTTGTTGTCAATCTTATATAGCCAATCAAAAGCGTCAAGAAAAAATAGTGAATATTATCGTGCATATGATTGGCTGTTTCTCGGAAGCGACAGAATGAATAGAAGGGGGAGAGAGGGTGGTAGGCGGTCGCGCAGGACGCACAGGCACACGATCCCAAATCGAGCGAAAGCTGTAAGCACGACCGAAATAGTTGTACCTGATGATACCTCCCAGCAACTTAGCTTCACGTTTTCATACCCCTTTGGCACTGACTTTGTGCGTGTTTATACCCTTTCATTAAATTTTCGTTACGCGATTTCCCAATTCAGTACGTGAAACACGTATGATTGTACGTGATCTCCATCACTGGGTTAAGGCCTTTGACTTTGTAGCCGTTGCTTCCATTTCTGGTATCACTGGTAGTTTAGATTACCCCACTGGGTTTTTCCTTACTTTTTCAAGTGTCGGTGTGTGCCTTGCTCTCGGTTCTGGGCAGCTGCTCTTCCTGGAAATGAAAAGCTGAGTTTGCTGTTCCCTTGCCTTTGTCTATAATAAGCAAGTTGTGCCTTTGGTGATCATAAATGAGTTTTATGTGTACCTTGTCATCTGCGTCAATTCAGACACAAAAAGCAATGCATGCATAAAACTCTGATTTTCCTGAAATAATGAAGCTTTGAAGAAATTAAAAAAAATAAAAATAAAAAAAATAAAAAGCTATTTGCGAACAAAAGAAAAAACATGCATCATAGATCCCTCGTCAGATCCGATTTAGGTAACCTGATGATGGATCTGTGATCCGATGCGTTGTTTTTCCTGTTCTCAAATAAGTGTTTTTTTCTACCACTTCAAAGTTTGTCATTTATATGTTGGTTTTTTTCTCTTCCTAAGGCAAGTTAGTTTCATGTGTACCTTGCCTGAATCGCCGCAAAAAGCAAGGTGCACATGAAACTCATTTGACGAGTGACGATATAACCATGTACCAACGCGCTTAAATGTTGTCTGCCGAAATTCCAGCTGTTGCCAGTGCCCATTTGATGTAATTCTGGCAATTGTTTGGATGTTTGCAAGTGCATGTTTGTTGTCGATTGTGATGCATTTTACAAATAGTGTTTGTAGTAAATGAGTTTATTATCAAAGTGTTGGAGATTTTAGCTCCAAAGCTAAAGTCTGTTTTGGGCCAGTGGTCATCCGTGGTAAACTTTAACATTGGCATTTTCTTGGAGACAATTCAAGCTAATTGTAACGCGCACAGACTCTCGCACAACAGACGCATACACCGCCACTGACTCAGACGGGCGCATTCATGCGGTAAAACGCAACACACAGGCTCCCTTTCTAAAATAACTTTTATACAATATAAAGAAAAGACACAAATAATTATCCAACTATACACATTTCACTTTCCCCACTGCATCCCAACATCACATACACACACGCACAATATCTCGCCAGGCTAGGTGTTAGTTCTCAGTCTCCAACCTGTTTGATGTTATTGCCTGGTTACGTTGGTCCTTCTCACGTCTAGGCGTGCAAGTCCGTTGTATGCTCTTTCCTGTCGTCCTGTCTGTAACACAGACGTCCTTGTACTCGCACCGTAGCGCAGTTCTCGCTGTGATCCGGGTATCTTGGTCCCGATCAGACTCGCTCTGAGTGAAGAGCTGGAGGGATGACCTCACGTTAGGTCCCACCTGTGACTGACATCTCGGCGTCTGTCGTTCCACTCTTTACAAGCACTCTGAATACGACAACAAAAGTCCCAACGTAACACTTGCTAAACACACAACATATTGGATCAATGAGAAACGTCACGTAACCTGGCTGATACAAATAACTCGCGTTCATTCACACACACACAGGTGCTTCGTAAACTGTCTACTTCCGTAACACCCCCATATCTCTGTCACTATCTTGAAACAGACTATAGCCTAACACTCTCGCTATACACTACTCTATACACTGGAAAAGACTATGCTTAACCATCCACGTACTACCTTCATAGCGACTTAAGCATACACACCTTACATTCCTTTAGTCATCCATCTCGGTAAATAACTGTATACCAAAAACACCGGTTACTTCACGGAATTCTAAACCAACATAACTGAACCAAACCGGCCAACACTATACAAACAAATTACTCTTAGCAACGCATACTATTCTTCAACTAAGCATCAATAATACTACATATATAGAAACATACCTGAATTCTAGGCTTCAGAGTCTTGGAATACGGGCTAGGTATCTCAAACACATCCGATTCCTCTGACAAGAAAGCCCATATTAACGTATTTCTGCTCCGACAGCCTAAACTTCTGCCTAGAACTCACTATAACAGTACTCACTAAACTCCCCGTTCTAACCGTTCCTTAAAGATTTCACGTGGGCCACGGCCTCACGTACTATCGGCACAAAACAAACCGTTAACAAAAACCGTACCGTATTTAACCTAATGTATGAACACTATGCATGAACATAGAGTTTCATCACACTAATCTTCAAACTCGGCCCAAGGATACTTTGTGGCAAGACATTTCTAAACATACCAATTTGAGTGACCTCTCACAAAGGTCAAGGTCACAGGGGATCAGGAAATAGGTCAAAAATAGCAATATTTTGACATAATTTTTTTTTTCTCAAATACTGTTCATAAGTCCAAACTTGGTACAAAGATACCTGATGGGAAGACCTTTCTATGCATACTAATTTGGTCGATCCCTCAGAAAGGTCAAGGGTCACAAGAGCTCAGGAAATGTCAAAAATAACCATATTTTGACAAAAGATTTTTTTTTTCTAAAATGCTATTCACCAAGCCCAAACTTGGTACAAAGATACCGGATGGGAAGGCCTTTTTATGTATACCAATTTGGTTGATCCCTCGGAAAGGTCAAGGATCAAAAGAGGTCGGCAAATGCATGAAAATGCCAATTTTTGGAAGAAACTTTTCAATCCAATTTGGCACAAAGATAGCTTCCTATGTATATTAATTTAGTTGACGTATCATAAAGGTCAAGGGTGTTTTAAAGATGTGTGAAAACTGATTAAATTTTGAGAAAACATGGATTTTGCTGGTGCAGAAGCTGTCCTACTTATTGTCACAAAGGTCAAGCACATATGTAGATTGGACATACACATGATCCAAAAGGGCTTTACCTTTCGCATTTAAAAAGTTGTAGGTGGATATATACCGATTCATTAAAATATTATAAATTATTGATGGTTCAATAAAAAGGGAACTCAACAGCTGAAAGTGTATTTTTGTGAGAATGTGCAGGTTCAGTAAATCATAACCCATATCATACTGAGGCTCAAAGCTTCAAATTTGTACACTGCCATATGCAAGCTACATTATAGTACTTGCAGATAAGGATATAGACCATTGGCTATAGTTCAAGGGTGGTGCCAGAATAGCTTGGCACCTAGAGGTGCCAAGCTATTCTTGCACTACCCTTGAACTATTTTAGTCAAACTTGTTTCACACACTGGTGTATTCCAAATGATAAGGGTCAATACAGAAGATAACAGTGACAAACAGACCCAGCTTAGCTTTACAGCCGAGCTGAAGGTATTTTGCCATGAAAATAAAATCCTATCTAAAGAGATAATTTATAAAGATGATTCTGACCCAAAGTTTATTTTCAAATAAATATCCATACTGTTTCCCCAAACAGAACATACAGTTTCAGTGATACCATATACATAAACACCTAATGATGCACAAAAGAAAACACATGGACAAGAAATTAATTTCTCATGAACTGAAGTGCTGCACTGTCCACTAAGCAAGGTGCTCCACTATAGCACTGGTTTGAGCACTGCTTGTTCATACAACCGAGACCTGAACTTTCTGCATGTGAATCAATGATAATATTGATCGAACCAGAGTTATAGCACTTGGACAAAAACAGTCCACATCAGTTCCCCTGTTTTTACAGTGTGTGATTTGGAACATAACCTATCTAGGAGCAGAAATGTATTATTTGACCTTGCGTCTCAAGTCCAAGGGTCCACAATCACAGACCAGCAAAAGAAATGATGGTACGTGCCAGTGGGCCGAAGCCTACCAGCAAGCATAGTTCTCACAAGCCCTGTGGCTGTCATGCAGCATTCAATTCCAGTTAAAACAGTTCACCCCTTTGCTACCAGTGGATGCAGGCTGTGTTCCTGAAAACACTGAATTCAACATCAAAATACACCAGCTATCTAAGGAACATGGATACCAAATGGTTTCAGCCAGAGGCATAGATCCTCATGAGCACCCGCAATTGCAGCTGTGTGGTGTTAATTTTTTCTCGGCAGTAAACAGGTTAAAAACATTCTACAATAAGAACCACCATGTACATATTACATGTACACTCAAAAATCTACCATTTCCACTGCATTGGCGTTTCCCACAACACACTATCGTGTGCAATATACACACAAATTAGTAAAGGATGCTGAGACATCAGCTTAAGAGTCCAGGGGACGCAGACAGTTTTAGCCTAGCACTAACTACCTTGTGAGTTTACACATGCTGATTGGAAATGGGACTCTTAAAAGTGGCAAAATGACCCCGAGGAGATTCCTTGATACCGGTATTAAATCTGTGGGAAATGCTGGTTGGTCCCATGTTTTGTAGACTACAAATCACACAGACAACTAACAAATGGCAGTACATTGCATAATATTCAGCTGAAATTAAGTGCACCATCAAAAACCACTTTGAAAATGATTTGAATGCGACTGCTCACATTTTGAAACAAGCATTCTTCATATTTATTCAGTGTCCTGATCTGGAAAATATTTTATGTACGCGCAATCCCTTCATTGCCAGTTGACGCAGATTGTGTTTTTTAAATACAAAATTTAACGTCAAAGATCCCAATAAACTGAAGGAAAATGGTCTCCGCAAGAGGCACAGATCTTCATGAGCGGGGAGGATCTACACCTCTTACAGCTGAGTGTTCCATCTTCTCGGCAATGAAGGGGCTAACCCCCTTTTGTATACAGCTACCAGTACTGTAATTGTAAACAGTACTACATCTAGTAGCTGCATGCACAACAGGGTTAACATCAATTAGTCCCCTAGATAAATGACAAATGATGAGTGTTCAAGCACTGACAGATGGTGCATAGTTCCTGGCTATTCTGTCAAAGTCCGATTCCTGAAACAAAAATAAAGATGCTTTAACACGTGGACCCAAAAGTTCAAACTTCTGAAATCTAGGATTTACCCTCTGTAAATTATAGTACACATTTACAGTTTATCCGACAGACTGACCATGACAGTTCAAGGGTGGTGCTCCAAAAACTTGACACCAAGCTTTTCTGGCTTTTAGGCACCATGCTAGTCTAGTGACATTCTTGAACTACTATGGTCGAGCTGATTTTGTAGCACTACATCAACAGATCATTTCAATTGTAACTACCAAACAATAACAACAAAATATGGATTGCAGAAAGTGAATTTACTGTGAAGTACACAAACACTTCCTTCTTGGGAGTTTAGTCCAGCAACCCTCTCCCTCTCCCCAAAAATAAATGTAAAAAAATCAAAAGATGTACTTACCCTCTGAAGGTAATCTTTGACAAAGGGGTGACTTCTGTGAGAATCCTTCAGCTGTGACACGTACCTGTTGCTCACCTGCAAAAACAGATATAACAACATATTATTACCACTGAAATCCAGTAAAATAGAACAGTTAAAACGACATTCTGGCATGCCAAGCGTGCACTGCTAAGAATTGCAGCACCATAATCAGTCTTTGTCTTCCGTCAGTCTATTTACACTTTTTTCTCATTATTCTCTAGCACTATTTGATTTTTTTCCCTGGTCGTCTTACCAAGGCAATGGGAGTCCCCTTGCCACATATTACCAAGGTAACATTTGATAAGTAGACTCCTCGCTGAGCAAAGCTTTCTCCCCCAAATGAATCTGGCCAATCATCTTTCTCGGTACATTCATTCAGTCAAACCTCTAAACAAAAATATGCCAATAAATAAATAATTTAGGGGGCTTCTTAACAAAAAGAACTATATGCAGGCGTTTTGTGATACCGCTGGTACCAGTTTTATAAAAACATAACTGAATAATTGGATAAATTAGATATCAACGACAGGAAATTTCAACCAAAGCGAACGCACTATCACATACTGACTGTATTGAAAAAGGCGAAGAGACAAAAAGCTGAATAAAAATCGAGGGGGTTAAGCAACAAAATAACTATACGCATGCGTTGTGTTTGGCCTATATTACCAATTTTATACAAAAGAATGACTGAAAATGTCTTAAATTAAGAAATAGCTGAGAGAGAAATTCCACTTGAATGCAGTTCGCACAAGGTTGTTTACCGACAGTTGGAAGAATGGAGAATTACGTCCCCTCAATCTCTACATCACACTTAAAGTTTGGGGTCCTTTCAAGGGTATGCTTCATGCTGTTACTTTCTAAAGTTGAAGACAAAAATCGTTGTATTACGAATTGGGCTGTGCCAGTTGTGCTTGTCCCCTCTCGGGTCTGGTCAGGGGTGTCAATGTCAGAAAGGAGAGTCTTTGACTCTTACCTCCAACATTGACCCCCCTGACCGGACCCTCGAGGCGATAAGAACCATTGGCAAAGCCTAACTGGTATAATATCACATGGACGTCATTTTCCAAAGAAGTGTTGAAGAATTGTAATTTGTATTTTTTTTTTTAAATGTATTTTGAATCAGCTTCCTGCCAGAGCATAGCCAACAATACATTTTGTAGCATTGCAAGAGACATAGATCCTTATTTGCAACTGCAGGGACTAATGAGGATCTACACTTTTTATGTTCTTCCCCATTTGCCTTCTGAATACTTACCAGTCTGTATCTCTTGCTTTTCTTTAATGCAATTGACACCAGTAAGTTTGTAACCATCTTGTGCATGCAAGCACTGCCACTAGAAACAGTACTGATGGCTGCATTAACATGGGGGTTACTGAAAAAATAGACTTACCTCAGGTGACTTGCCAATGTGTTGTGTCAAAACAACCATGTTGACCAAAGTCTCTGGGTTGTTACTGTCCTGTTAAAAAATTCAATTCAAATTGCATTAGTTTAGAATGCCCTGTCACATGCACCACTGCTATTAGTGCTAATCACAATGTTGTGTCTTTGTATGCGCACTATCAGAAATAGCACATCTGGGACAGGAAAAAATGCCATTTAAATGCACACAGTAGTTGCTCAGGAGGATCAATGCCTCTTGCCGTATTCAAGTTTCTTGGACGATTGGGGCTCTTTGGCAAAGATTTAAGAAACACAATCTGTATCTGCTGAGAGCAAAGAGGTTAAAGGTAAAAAGATATATCAGCACTACCCACCTTGTCCAAAGCCTCCTGAAGAACGGGCTCGGCGTCATCAAATCGTCCCTGTGCCATGTAGCAAGCAGCCTGACCGTTAAGCAGCAAAGGGGTACTGGCATGTTTGTCAGCCAACTCCTGGAAAATGTAGTAGGCATCCTGGAACTTGTCCCCTCCCTGTGGGCAGGTAAAGAAAACATATCACTACCGACTGCAGAATCTAGACTTGCAAGGTAAACTTTAGTGCTACAATGCAACTTACCCAAACTCAGCATGCACTAAAACAATGTTTACCTACGGAACTGCTGTATTTCATCCCACCCAAACAGTTTGGTCTATTTGAATAGCTGTGCAGTGACTCATGCACTAACCCTTTAGACGTCTGTAGGGCTTTTTGTCAAGGTGATTCCTGCAGGAATATGCTAAGAGGTCCAGGCTTCGCCAATTTTGCGAGCCCAGTACTGGGATGCTGGCACCGACTTGCACATGTGCAAACGGAAACTGCGTTGAACTGGCTACTAGGAAATCCTGGCCATATGGCATTACTCAGGTCGCCCTTACGTGTCGAAATGTGAATACTGTACAGTCCTCACTCTGAGACCAACGGCGACTTGTATTGGGCTGACATGGACAAGCCAAGAGGGGGGAAAAAAAGAAAAATTAAATAATCATGTACAGCCTGGTTTTGTTGTCTACCATATTGAAAACAAGGTAGACTTTGAAATGGGGCTAGTCGGAGCGCATTCCGGAGCATGCACGTTATTGGCATGCGGGGCAGAAATTCTGGTAAAGAAGTAACAAGATAAAAATGACGTCACGTCTAGAGAAAAAGCTTGCTAGAGAATGTCTTTGTGGTGCCAAAGCGCCGTATGTGTGTATGTGACAGCAACTATCGCCCGTGTTTGAGGACAGACAAACTTGAAATTTTAGGATAGTGTTCCTAAAAGAATTAAGACCTTTTTTTCGATGTTTTGATTAAGATGCTCATTGGTGAGAAAAATGAATTTTTCTCTAAAATATATTTTTTCGAAAAATACTTACCGATGACATTAATAATAGGAAGATACACCTAGCTTACCAATTTCAGCTTAAGAACCTGTTGTGTCCATACACAACCAGGGAGGCGACTCTAGGGCGCCGTAACCATGGGCCCTGAGTAGTCTCCCGTCCCTCCCTATCCGGTCACGTGTCCAGAGGTGACACGCCAGTCGGAAACGCTTAGATTAAGCGGGGCAGGTGGGAGGGCCCTCCGAATAATGCCAAAATACATTACCGATGACATAACTGATAGGAAGAATAGTGAATGCCGAATAGGAGGTGGGTGCCGCTTAAGACGCCCCTAACCTCTAAAACTGTTCGCGCAACCCGCCCTCCCCATAGCAACCTCCCAACAATTTCAGCTAAGCTTTACCGACGGCACCCCAGGCGCCAGGAGGGAGTGTTGCGCCGCGGCAAAACCCCCCACAAGGGCCAGGTTTCGGTTCGCCCGAGAGGTCCTTGAGGCAGAACCGGGCGAGGGTGGATTCCGCCCACCAGTCCACGGCCGTCCCAATGTCCTTGACAGCACAGTTGTGGTCGAAGGCGAAGCTTGCGGCCATGGCTCCAACCTCAAGTGCCCTGATCTTTAGCCTCTAGCTTCTCCCGGGGGAGGTCCTGGCAGGCGGACCGGATGACCCTGCATAGCCAGGAGGAATCGTCTAGGCCGAGAAGTCATGCCCGCCTGGGGACAAAGGCAGAAGGAGGCGGAACCGTCCCCTCCGGACAGGTTTGGAATGACGCAGGTAGACCCGTAAGGCTCGCACCGGTCTGGCTGCCTGGTCTCCTGGGGGAGGTTCAACCTTGTCTGCGGTCGTATGGTGATCACTTGCGGCGCGGCTAAGGGAGACCCAGTTTTGGCCAGGAAGGATGAGGCAGTGAGGAGCTGAACAGAGCCATCCGCACGGAACTGCCGGTAGGCAGGGCGCGCAGAAAGCACGCGTGGCTCGCTATGCGGGCCGTCGTGGTCGGGGGAGCGGTTCACAACGGTCTGAATCCAGTCACGTAAGCACTCAGGGTAGGTCTCAGCGAAAAAACAGTGAACGGGGAAAAGGCCCCTGGAGGACAAAGTGGGCCCTGAGATCGGCGAGGTGCTTGTCGGCGCTGGGGAACGGAAGGCCCCGGAGACAATATGGGCCAGCTATCAAGGCCAGGCACCCCCTGAAGGGGACGTGTAGGAGAAGCTGCTCCAGGCGCGGGTGGTGCAGCATCTGGGGGTGCTGAGAGCGGGCGGACCAACCCCAGAAGCTCTGGCTGCGAGGTCTATCACCACTGCATGCGAGGCAACCAGAGTCGCTGTCGGCCGGCTTGCTGGGAGTGGGCGGACTGTCGCCAGGCTCGCTGGGAGCTGGCGGACCAATGCGGTAGCAGCGACCGGCTGAGAGGCCCGTTGTTAGCGGAGCGCAAGGCGATCAAAGACACTGTGGCCGGCCTCAATGAGGCGGGCGCACTGTCGACCGGCTCGCTGCGAGCGGGCAGACCAAGCCAGAAGCTGTGTCCGGCTGTGAGGCCTATTGTCACTGCATGCAACCGGAGATGGTGTCAACCAGGTCGGTGGGAGCGGGCAGATGTCGACCAGCTCGCTGGGAGCGCTTCCACTAGCTGAGAGGCGTGTCGATGCCTCAGGGCAATCGAGGTCGCTGTGGGCCAGACTCCGTGTAGTGGCGTCGAAAGGTCCATGAACCTCGTCCAGCTGAGATGTGCGCCGTCTACCGCGGAGAGGACGAGGAGGTCCCGGCATAGGAGACGAGTTTCCCATGCGGCGAGGGCTCACTGACCGCCTGCAGGTCTCATCAGTAGATGTGCCTGTCTGCAAGGTCCGGAGGCCCGTGACCGGGCACCATGAGGAACATCGTTTGAAGACGTGCACCACAACCGGCGAGACCTGCAAGACTCGAGCCACGCGGGATCTGTCCTGTGGGGCAGCGCGAACCGGTACTGGGCAAGCAAGGTCATGGAGGATGGAAGCCAGTGGGGAAGCCAGAGCAGCCAAGGAGAGCGGGAGTGGAACCTGCCGGGGCTGTAGCCAGACTCGTCAGGCGAGAACGGCGTCTTCTTGAGACACCTGCCAGGTTATGGACGCCAAGTTCCTGATCCGCGGTTCTGGAGGTCTTCCCTGGTCGAGGTCAGTCAGAACTCCATGCGCAGGAGCCCCGGCCGGCGAGAGGAAGTAAGGTCCGCCTAGTCTAAGCTGCCCAGAGAGCCGAGCCGAGATCGCAGAGGAGCAGCGCCATTCTGTGCTTGTCCAAGGATGACTCCGACTGGTTCTGCCGAAAAGGTCATCCAAGAAGTCCGCAGGTGAGCTTGAGGGAGCCAGCCTGGCCCTGGCGATGATAGTGTCCAAGGGCAGCGCCCGGACAGGAGACAACATGCCAGAGGCGAAGTGCCGGAAGAGCTGCGCGGGGGGAGCATGGGGACGAACCGAAGGGGTCCGACAGGTTCCGACCGACGGCGTCAACCAAGGAATGCACCGCCGCCCTGAAAACCCGTACGTCGCCAGGCGGGATGTAGGCCCTGCGAAGTACTTGTCTCGAGCCGAAAGGACGAAGATGGGGCGCCACTTGCTGTCGGGCTTGGGAACCAAGAAGGCGGTTGCTGAAGGCTGGGGGGCTCCGCGGGCCAGAGATCCGGAAGCGCGTCCTTGACCGCCTGTCAGGTGGGCCGAAGAGGAGCGTGCCGCCATGCTGGGCCTGACGGGGCTGCTTCTTCAAAATGGAGGGCAGGCCGAGGTTGGCCTGGAGGACAGCATCCCACCGCAACAGGTCATACTCCAAAGCAGTGGCCATAGCGTCCTCGGAGGATTTGATTGATTGTACATTGCTTAACGTCCCGACAGCAACAAGGCTTTCTCAGGACGTGCCTGCACTGCTTGTGAAAAAAACAACTAAACAGAACATTGAATGTATGTCGCCAGCCGGTCAAATACGTTAAATAAACCTAACACATGGGGCCTAAATAAAGCTAAGACCATTTAGCAACACACATCCAATATCAAGAGCTACAGGCAGTGCAGACAATAGGGATTGATTGATTGATTGTACATTGCTTAACGTCCCGACAGCAACAAGGCTTTCTCAGGACGTGCCTGCACTGCTTGTGAAAAAAAAACAACTAAACAGAACATTGAATGTATGTCGCCAGCCGGTCAAACACATTAAATAAACCTAACACATGGGGCCTAAATAAAGCCAAGACCATTTAGCAACACACATCCAACATCAAGAGCCTTCCACAGGCAGTGCAGACAGTAGGGAGAGTTTTAAAAAGGCAAATACAGGTGAATGGACAAAGGGTAGACAGAAACATATGCCCCAGAATAGAGAAAAACCCACCCTGTGGGGCTGACCAGGGTGACCCTGGGAACTAAAAAATACCTAACCCCACCCAAGTCCGCCAGGGCAGACCCGGGTGGGGGGCAGACAATAGGGAGATTTTTAAAAAGGCGAATACAGGTGAATGGACCTCGGGTAGACAGAAACACATGCCCCAGAATAGAGAGAAAAAACTCACCCTGTGGGGCTGACCAGGGTGACCCTGGGAACTAAAAAGTACCTAACCCCACCCAAGTCCCCCAGGGCAGACCTGGGTGGGGGTGCGTCCTCGGAGGAGAAATACGCCACCCGGAAGGGGGGGCCCCGGCTTGGGCGAGGAATTCTCACAGGAGGGGCGCACAAGGATGGGAGCCAGGAGTCCTTGACGCGTCGGACCACCGCTGCGTTACGTGCCGCAGGAATCCCGCGTAGGCCAGGGAGTCTTGGACGAAGGTCACTGTCTGGTCCAGCCGCGGGGGAGGTTACGCTGCGAAGTTCGGGTGCCGCCCGCCTATACTTGCGCCACTGTATCCACCGCCGGTAGGGGGCAGGAAGGGAAGGGCCTGCGTACCAGTCCTGGCGGAAAGAGACGTCCAGTCCAGCAGGCCACCAGTAGCCGGGGCGAAGGTGGGCTCACTGCCGCTGCCCTGCTGCACACGCGTGGAGGATGAGTCCGCGAGGTCCCGGAAGCCCGGAGACTGGGGGGGGGGGAACTTTTTTTTATTTAAATCGGTGATTACATTTTGCAACTCTTCAAAAGAATACAATTTGCTAGCATAATAAAATGAAACAAGATCAATGTGTTCCAGTTTTATGTAACTCAGACGAACAAAAGTTGTTTTGTCGACCACCACCATAACTGCGGGTATACTGCTTGAAACTTCTATATCTGTGCCTTTTTTTAATAGCAATAAAGACCTTTTTTGACTCTGCCACTGTGTCATTCCACGTAAGTTTTATTCCCTGTGCTATATCTGCCTCTTTTACAGAAGCTACAGATTTCATGATAATTTCAAATACTATTGTCACTTCTTTTGCCATTGCAAAGTTTGCTGGTGAAAACACAACTTCTGTATCTGTTCTATTTTTTATATGCGTAAGAAGATACCGTCTTTTTTCATACTCCTGTACTTTCAGTTTTTCTCTGCTATTGTTGTCTGGGGCAAAACTTGGGACAAGGCTTACAATTAAAGGTCCAGAGTTAACAACTTTTCTAAACACTAATGCACCTTCATCATCAGTATATACATAAGGACTAATAAATTCAAACTTTATGTCCCAGTCAATTGTGGGCGGTGGAACAGGTACAGGTGAAACTACCCATATATTTCCCACATATATTAAGTTGTAAGGCGCATTATTTACAGGCGGAGTAGGACCAGTGACATCACGCAGCTGACCAAGTTTAGGCATCGGTCTGTCTGTTCCGTCCTTCATGTCATCAATTACTTTTCTTTTGTACATACCAGTCGAATCAAGTTCAAAACCATACACTTCCCCCTCCTTCTCAAAATCCTGTACATCAGCCAAATCTTTTAACTCTGTCACTGGACACGCAACTGGTATGATTCTCGGCTTTGGACCAGCACTCATTTTTATAAACAAAAATAAAATTATTTAACTTCTAAGACAATACTAAAATCATGCATCAGAACTGGTTTGCCATCCTGATTAGTTACAGATAAACACAATGATTCAAAGAAACTGGAACCTAATTTCTTAAACTGTAAAGGAAATCTAACAACCACACTTTCGCAATAGGGTGCAGTTCCAGCCGGCACACATCTTAACAAAGTCGAGGGCTTTCCATTGTGTATATTTTCAGTTGTGTTTAATTCTTTTAAATGTACATTAAATACTGTGTGTACTGACAAATAGACAGAGCGTTTTCCAGTTATTTTAAGTTTTTTTGTCTTCATTGTTATAATATCAAAATTAGCTTCATCCATATCATCTGTTCTCCACCAATCTTCATCAATATAAAATCCAAGTAAATATGCAAATCTGATTGAGATTTTTAACCAATTTTGTGTCGGAAATTCTAATGTAACAAGTAGGTTAGCCGGATTTAATGTTGCTTTAATTTTAAATTTACTTTGAAACCATTCAGCTATAGTACAAAAGTCATAATACCCAGGTGGTATAGCTTCAGTCACACCATCAAGAATTACATAATAATTTTTGTCTTCTACATTAAACCACTTTACAGTGTAAAACATTTCATGGATAGCTACAGACTTGCTACCATCACGATTATCAATCCCATTAGTTAACCACACTGGTTTGCTTGTGTCAAGATTTGTTAAGGTAATAAACATTTTTATTATCTCATAAAAAAAAGCACAATGGAATTTAAATCACCAACCATTACCACTACAAATGTTTTCAATTTAATATAGATTGATTGATTGATTGTACATTGCTTAACGTCCCGACAGCAACAAGGCTTTCTCAGGACGTGCCTGCACTGCTTGTGAAAAAAAAAAATAAACAGAACATTGAATGTATGTCGCCAGCCGGTCAAATACGTTAAATAAACCTAACAAATGGGGCTAAATAAAGCTAAGACCATTTAGCAACACACATCCAATATCAAGAGCTACAGGCAGTGCAGACAGTAGGGAGAGTTTTAAAAAGGCAAATACAGGTGAATGGACCTCGGGTAGAGAGAAACACATGCCCCAGAATAGAGAGAAAAACTCACCCTGTGGGGCTGACCAGGGTGACCCTGGGAACTAAAAAGTACCTAACCCCACCCAAGTTCAATTTAATATAGATGCCAAGTACAATGTCACACCTACTTATGAACAGAAAATAATACAACTAAATCAACTTGATATTGCTGTATCAGAACAAGACCTATTCCAAGTGAAAGTACCCAACCCGTTTGATCAATACCTAAACCCTCCAATAACAGACGATGCTACAGCAAGAAAGTGGACATCAAGACCATTACAGATGTTTCAAAACCAGCTCAACTTTGCCATACTGTGTTCAACTACAGGCTGTGGTGTTTCATTCACAGACCACTTGAATCACTCAAACAAACTTATTAGATCTGTGTATCGTTTTCACATGTATTACCAATTAAGAAGAATACTGTCAGAACTCCATACACCACTACCAACTGAATCCAGTTTCAACAGGTTTAACAATCCCATGGATATGAAAGCATTTGAACGCATCTGTGATGAGTTTAACATAAGCCCCCGGTATGACTTCACACAAAAACTTGATGATCACCACGGCAGGGGTACACTGTATTATGCTATGAGTCACAGACAATACCCTGATTATTACCCTGGTTACACTTCATTTTCACAAAAATCACAAGTCTGGTTAGGCTCAATTGAACAGAAACAGTCTAATGCCTGGACAACATTTATTTTAGACAAGAGTGACGGGTTTACTCAAGCGGGAGTCGAGCGCATCAATGAGTCTATCAGGACATATGTGTGGTGTATACTAGGTGCACAATCATTAACAAAATCAAATATTTTAAACGGGAGTGGTAAATTCAAGGCACAAAAACAGTTTCTTGCTAATCTTGAAGATTCAATAAATTCAACAGTAGATCTCCCATCTAGCATACAACGCTATCAAGACGTACTTAGATATGCCAGATCAAAAGTTGACTTTGTAGTTGGCATCGGGTTATACATGCTACCATCAGACCTACAATTACAAATGGGGACAATAACAAATTATAATTATGAAATTATTGTTGCTGGTGTTGGTCAAAAATTAGGACTCAATAAATCAGTAAACACACACTTAGTCATTAATAATGCTAACACCAGTCCCAGTAACATCACCACCCGTACAGGCAGTAACGCCAGCAATGTCAGTAACAGCCCCAGCCCCCACACCTGTACTGGCACCAACCCTGGCACCAGTACAGCCAGTAACCCCAGTAAACACACATGAGTCAGAGAGAACTGCATTGGAAATAGGCCTCACAGGACTAGGTATATTACTTCTTTATCTGTTTCATTAAATAACCCACCATCAACCCTCCTACTGTTACCAAAAATATCAACACATGCTCTGCCATAATCCCCACTACCTTTGCTGCAGTATTGATAAGCCAACTGACAACTGTACCTATTATGCCTGGCAACGCGTCCATTGCTTTCACAGCCAATTTCTTAAGCAAGTCTGATATATGTGATAATTGTTTCTTTACCCATGACTGTAAATCTTTTGGATCACTTGGTGCTGAGGGTGCTGGCGGTGTTGGACCACCCCCACCACTGCCAGAAACAGCCAACACAACAGTACTGATAATAAATCCAAGAGCAGTAATTAAACTCGCAATAGTGATACCCTGCTCTCTGAAAAGTGTTTTCAATCTCTCAGCCAGAGTAGTGTCTTCGTGAAGTATTTTCTGAATAGTTTCTCTAATCCTGTTGACCTGTGTTTTCAGTTTTTGTCTTTCAATACTAATTGCTTCTAACCTTCCTGATCTTTCTATATACAAATCATTTAATCTGTGTTGTATTCTTTCTTTCATTTCTGTGTCAAGATTCTCTTCATCAGCAGTTGCTAATTTGTTTTTTTTTTCTTTTTCTATTTGATTATCAAGCTCACCCAGTTTTGCTACATTATTTACCATCTCACCTCTGATTGTCTGCAGTGATTTATCTAAACCCTTTATCTCCCGCATTGACAAAGGTGGATCATCTATTGTTTTCATTACGTCATCAGTAAAATGAAGTTTCTTGTATAACTGTGTTTGCTATTTCTGGCAGTCTTGTTACTTCTGTCATTTCAATTTCTTGTCCTGTTGGTAATCTTGTTTGCGTGTCATGAAGAGCAGTAACAAGTCTCGGTGTCAACCTTTTACTAGAACCAACACCAAGGTAACGCTGCAGTGCTGCCTCACCACCGACTTCTCCTTTAATTGTGCTTAAAGCTCTAAACTTAGCAGGATTATTTTTATGGGTTAGATGTACTTTTCCTCTGTCTGTATTTAAATACAAATGACCCTTGCCATCAAGTTCAAACTGATTAGGATCTATGTTGTCTGGGCGATCACCAACATGATCATAAAACGAGTTCACTTTGCTTTCTAAAAGTTCATGACGTAAACTGTAAGTATTTCTTGTACCAGTCATATCTGTCATATCTGTAGCACTGGTATCATAGTCATCCATGACATCCATTTCAATATCATCATGATTAAATCCTCCTGCTGCCATTGTTTTTATTAATTTAATGTTTTTGATTTTTGCATAATAAAAATGACACAGTCCTACGGATCAAAGTTAGACCCATACAGAAAACTACGTGAGCCTCTTGGTGTTAAGGGCATTAGACAATCAATCGTCATCACTAACAATCCAAGTACCATAGACCAGAACCAAAACACTTACAGTCAAGTTTCCAAACCTGGGTCCCAATGATGTTATTGTTCCTGGCACTGCACGCCTAGCATTTAATATTGAACTTTCATCAGAATCAGATGCAAACAGAACACTGGTTGACAATCTTGGCAGAGCAATTATTAAGACTATTAAAGTTAAACTGGAAGGACAGGAAGTATTTAGTCTTGAGGATGCTGATGTGTTTTACTGCTACAAAGATTTGTGGCTCACATGACAAGAAAGAGAAGACCGTGTTTACCAAGGCATACAGTCTGTTAATGTTGCTAAACTTAGAATCGACGCGGCAGACAAATCAACATCTGCAATTGAGGACGTTATATTAGCAGATACATACGGTAATAGATTTTACATTCCACTTGAATTTGAAATCCTGACAACACACTTGCCTTATTACCAAGGAGCACTGAATGACCGTCTGAGTTTTGAACTAACTTTTAATGACTGTGCAAAAGTTATCAAAACAACTGACACAGACGCAACATACAAGATCTCAAACATTTCATTAGAATACGAAATTGTCACACACACTGAACTTGCCAGACTCATACAAAATCAATATCAGTCAAGACTTCCAATTTATTATGACCGCGTGATAAGACACAGTACAATACCCAAGGACAAAGGTGATACAATGTGGAACATAAACCTTAACACACCTGCCAGGTCACTGAAAGGTATACTGATGTTGTTTATTGAACCAAAAAATCCATTCAAAAGAGATTCAAAAAAAAATTCTACAATCCAAAGATTACACATTTATCCTGTACTATTGAGGGACGTCCTAATCAAGTGTACGCATCGGGTATGCTGCCTTATCAACACTATGATGAGATTATAAAGTGGGCGGGTGGAAGACTTAGAGAAAAACCGGCAAACATGGCGTGTAAAAATTTACATCTGTATGACGTAAGAATTGGACAATACCTGACAGAAAAATATGCACTGTGGCTAGACCTGCGCAGTACAGACGATGACTATTTACATGGGTCAGGACGTACTGTTGAAAAACGGCAGTGACGGAATAACAATTCAGATTCAAAAAAAGACTGAAACAGGAGGAGCAATAAATATTTATTTGTATCTGATTTATGATGCACAATTAAATATTGCAGAAAGCAGACTAAGTGGACACTTGTATTAAAATTATATTGTGTATTAAAATGAACCGAAACTTGATGACACTCGATCCACAATGTGGATTGTTTTGTGGTGCTACAGGGTGTGGAAAAACTGAATTTGTACTTGACCTATTACAAACAAGATATATATACCATTTCGATTGATTGATTGATTGTATATTGCTTAACGTCCCGACAGCAACAAGGCTTTCTCAGGACGTGCCTGCACTGCTTGTGAAAAAAAAAAATAAACAGAACATTGAATGTATGTCGCCAGCCGGTCAAATACATTAAATAAACCTAACACATGGAGCCTAAATAAAGCTAAGACCATTTAGCAACACATCCAATATCAAGAGCTACAGGCAGTGCAGACAGTAGGGAGAGTTTTAAAAAGGCAAATACAGGTGAATGGACAAAGGGTAGACAGAAACACATGCCCCAGAATAGAGAGAAAAACCCACCCTGTGGGGCTGACCAGGGTGACCCTGGGAACTAAAAAATACCTAACCCCACCCAAGTCCCCCATGGCAGACCCGAGTGGGGGTATATACCATTTCGAAAACATACTAATATTTTGTCCTACTATTAAACACAACAAAGCTGATCACAACCGTTTATTCATTTGGACTGACAGTAATATCTATTTAGTCGACCCTGAGAAAAAACTGAATGACTACCTGCTATATTTTTACAAGCAATTTGAAGGACAGCCAACGTTGTTCATAGTCGATGACTGTTCAGCAGAGAAAGTCATTGTCAAGAAAAGAAACACTCTAGCACAACTGGCTTTCAGTGGCAGACAAGCAAATATCAGTGTATGGATTCTCACTCAAAAATATAATGCTGTACTGAAAGATTTTCAAGAACAGTTAAAGTTTATCTGTTTGTTTTACTGTAAGGATCGTGACAGCTTTGAAGACTGTATCAGAGAAAATGATGTAATACCAAATAAGCAGGAACGTGATGATGTGAAAAATAAACTGAAATCAACTAAGCATCTAAAACTTATTTTAAAGACAGATCAGCCCACAGGGTATGGGGTAGTAAATTAATTTATACTTTTGTTTTGTCCAATAAAAATGACAAGACGGACAAACCATTGATATCACAGACTGCTTCAAAGATGTTGTGCACTTTACTCAGATAACACCTCCCAAACAACCTGACATAAATCTCTTTAAAAAAACAGCAATATATTTGTCATATAATATGACTTTGGATTATGTTGATGAGCATCCAAATGTGTTGAGTTTAACAGTTGATTTTAGGACACCCACCTTAAGAGTTAAAAATAATAACCGTCAGGTCTGGTTTGAAATACTTTGTGAACAAATATTTCAACAATTACGCAAACTAAATGTTTATATTAACAGTGTTACAGTTAATAAAGTGGTATTACATAAGGTGTAATTTTTCTATTATTATTTTGTCGGACAAATAAAAATGACAGACAATGCTCAAGGTTTAAGAAATGTGTTTCACACAACAGACTTGCCTATATCTAATAGTAACAATGTCTATGAATCAATAGAAATGTCTTTTTCTGTCATACAAGATAATCTTCTTACAGGCAGTGTAAAGATTCAGATTGTTGCAAAAATAGAATTTACTAGAGTAGATGGTGAAGTATATATATCAACAAGACAACACACCATTAACACAAGAAGAGAATTGGAGAATGTTGATTGATTGATTGTATATTGCTTAACGTCCCGACAGCAACAAGGCTTTCTCAGGACGTGCCTGCACTGCTTGTTAAAAAATAAAAAATAAACAGAACATTGAATGTATGTCACCAGCCGGTCAAATACGTTAAATAAACCTAACACATGGGGCCTAAATAAAGCTAAGACCATTTAGCAACACACATCCAACATCAAGAGCTACAGGCAGTGCAGACAGTAGGGAGAGTTTTAAAAAGGCAAATACAGGTGAATGGTTTGATTGATTGTACATTGCTTAACGTCCCGACAGCAACAAGGCTTTCTCAGGACATACCTGCACTGCTTGTGAAAAAATAAAAAAGAAACAGAACATTGAATGTATGTCGCCAGCCGGTCAAATACGTTAAATAAACCTAACACATGGGGCCTAAATAAAGCTAAGACCATTTAGCAACACACATCCAATATCAAGAGCTACAGGCAGTGCAGACAGTAGGGAGAGTTTTAAAAAGGCAAATACAGGTGAATGGACAAAGGGTAGACAGAAACACATGCCCCAGAATAGAGAGAAAAACCCACCCTGTGGGGCTGACCAGGGTGACCCTGGGAACTAAAAAATACCTAACCCCACCCAAGTCCCCCAGGGCAGACCCGGGTGGGGTGTACAGGTGAATGGACAAAGGGTAGACAGAAACACATGCCTCAGAATAGAGAGAAAAACCCACCCTGTGGGGCCTGACCAGGGTGACCCTGGGAACTAAAAAATACCTAACCCCACCCAAGTCCCCCAGGGCAGACCCGGGTGGGGGAGAATTGGAGAACGTGTTTAAAAACAGACTATTGCCTGAATTTCTAGAAGCAATTGACAGAGCAAGAATGAAGGGGTCTGGTTGGCATGAAGGTCATGTACATGAACTACAATTGAAGCAGTCAAGGTATCATCCTATACTAGGCAAATCATGGATACCACTGCCTATTGAGGTTGCAAACAAAAAGGCTGTCAATATTCAGAACAATGATAATTTCTGTTTTATGTGGTGTGTGCTTGCTAAACTGCATTATGTAAAAACAAGACCTGATCGAGTATCTAACTACACTAAATTTGTACTTACTTACTTACTTACGCCTGTCACCCCTACCCGGGTATAGGCCGTCGACGAGAGACCTCCAGCAACTCCTGTCCTGTGCTTCTCCTTCGATTCTACTCCAGGTGGTTCCCAGTCTCTTGATGTCTGCTTGGAGGTCTCGACGCCAGGAGTTTCTCGGCCTACCTCTTTTCCTCTTTCCCTGGGGGTTCCATGACAATGCCTGCCTAGTGATACTGGAAGCTGGCTTTCTCAGACTGTGACCGATCCATCCCCATCTTCTTCGCCCAATTTCATTCTCTGCTGTTATCTGCTCTGTTCTCTCCCAGAGTCTGACGTTGCTGATCTTCTCTGGCCAGTGGATTTTCAAAATTCTTCTAAGGCAACTGTTCATGAAGGTCTGTACTCTGTTGACTGTGGTTTTTGTCAATCTCCATGTCTCTGCTCCATATAGGAGAACTGCTTTTACATTGGAGTTGAAAATCCGGACTTTACACTAAATTTGTAAATGAACTTAATTTCAGTGGTATTGATTTCCCTGTTAAGGTAGAAGACATAGATTTGTTTGAACAATTAAATCCTGGCATATCTGTAAATGTGTATGTGTGGGATAATGAGTCTGTTGACAAGTTACAACCCATTAGAGTATCACCACTTGCTCCCACCTACGGACAGTCAGAAAATAAACATGTTGACATGTTATTAATCGGTGATAATGATAATTTTCACTACACAATTATCAGAAGTATGTCACGTCTAATTTGCAGTATTGTTTCGAAATATGTTAGTAAACAGGAAGTGTGTAAGAGATGTTTACAAAGGTTTTCATCTATTTCAGTAGCACACAAACATGTTTTACACTGTAGGTCAGCTGATGACATACAGACTGTACTTAAGTATCCAGATCCTGGCAGTCAGTATATTTCAAAACTATACGAATCAGCAAAGCTACCATTGTAGTGTATGCTGATTTGAATCACTGGTGGTTCCGTATGATGGTCCTGTTCCAGAATCATTGCCAAAGACAGTAAAATTGAGTGACCAAGTGGTGTGTTCTTTTGGTTATATTCTTGTCAAGTCAGACGGACAGCATACAGAGCCTGTTATTTACTTACTTACTTATGCTGTCACCCTACCGGGTATAGGCCGTCGACGAGAGACCTCCAGCGACTCCTGTCCTGTGCTTCTCTTCGATTCTACTCCAGGTGGTTCCCAGTCTCTTGATGTCTGCTTGGAGGTCTCGACGCCAGGAGTTTCTCGGCCTACCTCTTTTCCTCTTTCCCTGGGGGTTCCATGACAATGCCTGCCTAGTGATACTGGAAGCTGGCTTTCTCAGACTGTGACCGATCTATCCCCATCTTCTTCGCCCAATTTCATTCTCTGCTGTTATCTGCTTTGTTCTCTCCCAGAGTCTGACGTTGCTGATCTTCTCTGGCCAGTGGATTTTAAAAATTCTTCTAAGGCAACTGTTCACGAAGGTCTGTACTCTGTTGACTGTGGTTTTTGTCAATCTCCAAGTCTCTGCTCCATACAGGAGAACTGCTTTTACATTGGAGTTGAAAATCCGGACTTTGGTGTGTTGTGACAACTCTCTTGAACTCCACACTTTTTTCAACTGGAGAAAGGCTGCTCTGGCTTTACCGATTCGTGCTCTGACATCTGCATCAGTGCCACCTTTTTTGTCTATGATGCTCCCGAGATAGGTGAAGGACTCCACCTCCTCCAACGGGTCGCCAGCAAGCAAGACTGGTTCTTCCCTGGTTGCATTCAGCCTCATTGTCTTTGTTTTCTGTTTGTGAATGGTGAGGCCCACTTGGGACGAGATGTCAGCAAGCCTCATGGTCTTGTCCTGCATTTGTTGATGAGTGTGGGACAGTAATGCCAGGTCGTCCGCAAAATCGAGGTCGTCAAGCTGTGTCCACAGTGTCCACTGTATTCCACTTCGTCTGTGCTCTGTGGTCATCTTCATGACCCAGTCTATGGCCAGTAGGAAGAGGAACGGCGACAGCAGACACCCCTGCCTGACACCAGTTCTGACCTGGAGCTCCCTGGTGAACTGCCCTTCGTGGATCACGCGACATGTCATGCCATCGTAGCTGCTCTTGATCAGGCGGACGAGCTTTGTGGGTACACCGTAGTGTCGTAGGAGTTTCCACAGAGTCTCTCGGTCCACACTGTCAAATGCTTTCTCATAATCCACAAAGTTGGCGTACAGCGGGGAGCTCCACTCCAGAGACTGTTCCACGATGATGCGGAGAGTGGCGATCTGGTCTGTACATGATCGGTTCTTCCTGAATCCTGCTTGCTGGTCTCTCAGCTGGGGGTCAACGGAGCTCTTCATTCTCTCCAGGATGATCCTGTTGACCTTTCCTGGTACCGACAGCAAGGTGATTCCTCTGTAGTTGGAACACTTGCTGAGGTCGCCTTTCTTGGGAAGCTTGATTAGGTACCCCTCCTTCCAGTCGGCCGGCATCACCTCCTCTTCCCAGATCTTTCCAAACAGTGGGTACAGCATCTCCACTGTTGTCTCTAGGTCTGCTTTCAGAGACTCCGCTGGGATGCCATCTGGCCCTGCTGCTTTGCCGTTCTTCAAAAATGCCACTGCTCTTCTGATCTCTTCCCGGCTGGGTCTGTCACAGCTGATGGGTAGGTCGGTCTCTGCCAGCTGGATGTCTGGGGGGTCGGGTGGGCTAGGTCTGTTCAGTAACTCTTCAAAATACTCGGCCCATCTGTCGAGTTGGTCTGCTAAGTCTGCAATAGGCTTGCCTTCTTTGTCTTTTACTGGTCTTTCTGTATGGCCATACTTGCCCGACAATCTTCTGGTAATGTCGTAGAGCTGTTTCATGTTGCCGCTGCCTGCTGCCTTTTCTGCCTCTGCTGCCAGGCTGTCTGTGTAGGCCCTCTTGTCTGCCCTGATACTCCCCTTCAACTCGCGGTTGGCTTCCGAGTATTCCTCCTGTGCCCTTCCTTTGGCTGCTCTCGTGCGACTGTTGTTGACAACTGCTTTCTTCTGCTTCCTCACTTCTATCTTCTTCAAGGTCTGTGCCGACAGCCAGTCCTTGTGATGGTGTTTCCTGAACCCTACAGTGTCTTTGCAGGTTGAGTTCAGTGCCTCTCTAACTGCCTTCCACTGCTGCTCTGTGGTGACCGCCTCCTCTTCATTTACTAGCTCCTGTAGCGCTTGAAACCAGTTGGACAGCACCAGTTTGAACTCTTCTCTAACTCCAGTTTCTCTCAGGAGGCCTACATTATAGCGCTGTCTTCTTGTTGTCTCTGTGCGGCTTTTCTTTAGCTTGAGCTTCATTCTTAAGGTAAGCAGATGGTGGTCTGAGGCGACATCTGCTCCCCTCCTCACTCGAACATCTTGAAGGGATCTTCTAAATTTCTTGCTAATGCAGATATGGTCTATTTGGTTCTCTGTTGTATGGTCAGGTGAGACCCAAGTTGCTTTGTGTATTCTTCTGTGTGGGAAGATGCTGCCTCCAATGACAAGTCGGTTTAGAGCACAAAAGTCTACAAACCTCTCCCCGTTCTCACTCATCTCCAAGCCTAGTCCCTGTCTCCCCATCACCTCTTCGTATCCGGTGTTGTCCTCCCCTATTTTGGCATTAAGATCGCCCATGACGATGGTGATGTCTCGCTCCGCACATTTGTCCACGGCACTCTGGAGTCGGTCGTAGAACTCTTGTTTCTCTTCCTCGTCACTGTCATTAGTGGGCGCATAACACTGGATGACGTTCAGCTCGAGCTTTTTCTTGGTTCTAAAGGCTGCTGTGATAATTCTTGGCCCAAGAGGTTCCCAGCCCATCAGCGCTCTCTGTGCCACTGGTGACAGCATGAATGCTACTCCTTCTTTATGGGGGGCATTCTCTTCTTCATGACCTGAATACAGAATCATCTCCCCACTTAACAGCCTTTTCTGGCCAGACTGCGTCCATCTGGCTTCACTGATACCTAGCAGGGAAAGGTTGTACTTTTGCATTTCCGCTGCTATCTGGGCGGCCTTGCCGCTCTGGTACATGGTCTTGACGTTCCATGTGCCCATGGTTGTGTCCCTGGATAGAGAGAGGCGGCTCGGTCCTGTGGCTTCCGAAGACTTCCGGCTTTCACCACAGGACGTCATAAGTCTTCTGGTAGAAGAACCTTCCTCCTCCAGGAAAGGAATTACTGTTAGTCTTTTTGTCAGCGTTTTTGTAGCTATTTCCTTTTTTGCAGGGTGGGGAAGCTACCCCCATGCCCAACCCCCTTACTAGGAGGACCAGGGGTTTTCTTTCGGGGTCACCTTCCCTTAGACCATGTTGGTTCACGGCACCTTATTTCATTCGGTGCACCCCTCTCACGAGGGACCCCCTATCCACCACCCAGGGGACGCGCCTCAACGCCATATGGTCCCAGCGCGAGGAGCCTGTTATTTACAGGGGAGAAAATGCAGCATGTCTGTTTTTAACAGAAATGAGACAACTGTATAGTCAGGTAGTACATTATCTAGAAAATAATCAGATGCCTGTGATGATGACAGAAGAAGACAAACTGAATTTTGATGCAGCCATGACAAGTTGGATTTGTGAAAAACACCTCCAGGGTGATAAAGTTCGTGACCATGATCACATAACTGGACGTTACAGAGGTGCTGCACATGGTGATTGTAACTTAAAAATTAAAAATAGATCCCAAGATATATAAGTTACCAATCTTTTTCCACAATCTCAGGGGGTACGATTCACATATTATCATGCGTGCTGTGGATGAGTCTTACAAAAAAATTAGTTGCATTGCACAGACAACTGAAAAATATTTGACTTTTAGACTGGACAACAAATTAGTATTTTATGACTCCATGCAACATTTGTCTTTAGGTCTTGCCAGTCTGGCAGACGGACTGACATCATTTCCAATAACAAGTAAATATTTTGAGCCAGACTTGATTAAAATTCATTTTTCTCTAAAAGGTATTTTTTCGAAAAATACTTACCGATGACATGACTTTGTGGAAATGTCTACTACTAGCTCAATTTTAGCCTACTTACCCGTTGTGTGCCTACACAACCCGCTAGGCACTCGGGGAACCCCAGAGGGGCCGAGAGTTATCTCCCGCTCCTTCCTTACCAGTTCCTGTCACGAGACCAACCAGTCAGATACTTCGCTCGAAAGCGGCAAGCGGGGCAGGTGGGAGGGCCATCCGAGTCATGTCATCGGTAAGTATTTTTCGAAAAAATACCTTTTAGAGAAAAATGAATTTGTTTCCTCAAAAACATTACCGATGACATGACTTTGTGGAAGAATTGCGATGAGGCGGAGGGTGCCGCATGACAACTCCCTAGGAGGGAAAAGAGCCGTCCTCCCAGTCGCAAACTCCCGACAATTTTAGCGAAGTGCAGACCAACGGCGCAGGTGGCGCCGGGAGGGAGTGTTGCGCCGCGGCGATGTCCCCCACCATTGCGAGATCCTCTCGCTGGCCCGCCAGGTCCCTGAGGTAGAAACGGGCGAATACAGATTCAGTCTTCCCGTCCAAGGTAGCCACGATGTCCGTGACAGCGCATTTTCTAACAAACGTGGCGCTCATGGCCATGGCTCGTACCTCGTGTGCGCATATGTGCAGCCTCTTCGCTCCCTGCAGGGAGAAATCTTGATAGGCGGAGCAAATGACTCAGGGGGCCAGGAAGAGAACGTCTGGGCCGTTATGTCATTCCGCCGATCTCAGAGGTAGGGAGAGGCGTGCACGCCCTCTGCGGAAGGCTTTAGATCATCGCAGAGCAGTCAAAGGTGCGCATGGGATCCTGTTACCTGGTCTCCTGTGACAGGGGTTTGTTTCATAGCGGCCGTAAGGTAAAACCTGCGGCGCGGTCAGAGGGGACCTGTTTGGCAAGGAAGGCCGGGGCAGTGAGAAGTAGCACGGACCCGTCCGCTCAGAACTGTAAGCAGATAGGACGCGCCTAAGCGCGTGTAAGCTCGCTCCCCCGCGAGGTGGTAGCCCGGGCCAGCAGGAAGCACGTGTAGCGTGTCACATCTGCGAACGGGCCGCTGTAAGGGTTCGAATCGGGCAGAATTCAACCACGTTAGCACCCAGGGTAGGTCCCAGCGGGGAAGGAGCGAGCGGTAGGCCTGGCGCCGGCTGCCGAAGTGTCCCATAAGGTCGGCGAGTCTGTGCAGGCGCCCGGGTCTGGGTGTCCGCGTGTAAGCGAGCCTGGACAGGTGACCCCGCACCGTGAAGGGCTAGATCTAGGTCTCAGCCGAGCCCAATAGAGCTCCACTCGCTGCGGATACGACAAATCCGTGAGGTTCAGGCTGTGATCGGTGCATCAGGAAAACAGGACTCGCCATGTCCCACGCAGGCTCGAATGGCCGAAGGTCTGGGGGCCGCAGCGATCGCCTCCACCGCTGTACCCGAGTAGCCTCTAGCACCGAGGGCTTGCCGCACACTTCCAGTCGTGAAGGATGAGCCGCTCCGGGCAGGGAGGAACAGCGGCTGGCGCAGTGGCTTGAGCATGGTGCGAGGAGTGGGAAGGCGCATTGGGGGGGGGGGGGGGGGGGGCCCGTGGCGAGGCTGAGAAGGTCCGGTGTTCCTGTGGCGGATCCAGGCGAACGGAGCGACTAACAGGAGGGCCGCCGGGCAGCGCCGAAGGTTGAGGAGGACTTTGGGTACGAGGATCATCGAGGAAAGGCGGAGGCCGCCAGGACGTCCCAGGGAATGGAGCGCACATCGACAGCCCAAGCCCAGGGATCGGGAATCGGGGCGACGAAGAGGGGAAGCCTAAGGTTCCACCTTGTGGCGAACCAGTCGACCTGGGGAGACTCCTAACGGGCGCGGGTCCACCGATAGATGTCCTGCCGAAGGGTCCAATCCGCATGCAAGAGCTGGCCGCGACGGGACAGCGAGTCGGTCCCGACGTACAGCTGTCCGGGAATGTGTCGGGCTCGCCAAGAAGGTCCGGTCCTCGCACCAACCCCAGCTCTGGTAGAGAAGCATACCAAGCTCAAGAGAGCGTGTGCCACCTTGTACCTGGAAGTAATCCACCAAAGTTGTGTTGTCAGAGAGGGCGAGCAGCTCCTGGTGTCTGAGGAGGTCATCCCAGCAATGAAGGGCTCGTCAACGGCCTGCATCACTGGCCGGACGATGAGATAGTGCGTTAATCCGAGGGCCGGAAGTCAAGGGGAACCGCGGCAGGAGATGAGCATTCCACGCAGGGAGGCTCGCGTCGAACCCAGAGAGTACTGGGATGGAGAAGATGCCCGGGGAACTGCCGAATCCAGCCAAGCGGCGTCGGTCCACCGACGAAGGCGAGAGAATCTGGGGCACCGGCGCCATCGTCGATACGTCGCCGGAAGCCGGGCGCCCAAGGAGTAGGAGATGCTACTAGGAAGCCCCAAGTGCGTCAGGAGGTGCAGTAGCGCGTCCTTGTCTGTCGCGAGAGCTCTCAGACTGGCGGCGAAGGAAGAGGTCGTCTGGGTAGATCGACTTCGGACTGGAGGAGGACTGTCGGGCCTTGGCGACTAAGGAGTCCATCGGCCCGGTGAACCGCCAGGGCAGAGGTTGAGACCGAACGGGAGAGCGGGAAACTGGAGAAGACGCCGTCGATCGCGACCAGCGAACTTCCTGGGGGCCTGGAGCATCGAGACAGCAGGTACACATCGGAAAGGTCCAAGCCGCCTGCGCAGTCTAAGGCTGGACCGCTGCTTTCAGGGCTCTGGCCGTCTCCGTCCGGAAGGAGGGTCGAAATCTGTACAGGCCGAGAGAAGAAACCTGACGCCACTTCCTCCAGGCTTCGGAACGAAAAATCGGCGGCTGTAGAAGGTTGGCGAGTCTGAGAATCGGAAAACCTCCGTGGCAACTTACCTGAGGGAGGAGACACCTCCCGCCGCGCGGAGGCCTCCGCGAAACACGGGGAACATGAGACCTCGAGGGAAAAGGATGGCCAAGACGGGGTCAGGGCACAGTCGGCGGAGGCAGCGAAGCGTAGACCGACGCGAGGTAGGCGGCGCGGTAGGCGACTCCGCTAAGAAGAGCCGATCAACCCGGCGGCGTGATAGAAGGAAGCCAGGCGTCTTCCACACGACGAACCAGGGCTTGAGTGAGCAGCTCCAGGAACCCAGTGCAGGCTAAGGTGTTCCGCACCAGGGACGCAGTCAAATCCAGGCCACGAGGGGGGGAACGGGGAAGAAGAGCGGAGCCGCCCGCTTGCGACACAGCAGGGGGGTCCATCGCAGGAAGAGGGATGGAGGAAGCCTGGGAATGGCCGGCATACCAGTCCCGACGGAAGGTGATGTCCAGGCCAGCCGGCCAGCGACGAACGGAGAAGAACACCGGCCCTTGAGACGCGGGAAGTTGCAGGTGCGCTGAAAAGGCATCTCGCACCTCCTCAAATCCAGGCGGCTGGGGAAGCGACTTGAACCTCTTAACTTGACGCTCGGCATCCACCAAGGCAGAGACCTTCCTCTTCATGGGGGGAGAGGCTGAGCAGGAGTCCGCTGGCAGAGTGGCTGCGGTGATCCTGGCGGCTTCATCTAAAGCTAAGAGGGTCTCCGCACGGGACGACGACGGAAGGGTCGAGGGGACATCAACACCGACGTCGGCGGGCGAAAGGGAGCGACCATCCTCACCCAACAGGGCTGAGACGGAGTCCTCGGGCAGCAAACTGATGGCTTCTTCGTCCAGGGGGCGGCGAGAAGGCGGGCGAGGCACCGAGAAAGGCCGAAGCTTGGGCGGGGACGCGTGTCGAACCTCGCGGGAAGCCCAGGAACGAGCCGGCAGCAACGACGGAGGCAGGGATCGCCGAGGCGAACGCGAGAAGAAGCGATGAGGGGTCCTGTCCGGTGCGCGGGAACGACGTCTGGACGAAGGACGGCGGACAACCGAAGAGGGGCGCCGATGAAGGCGGCGGCGCGGCGGACGCATCGAACGGTGCGAGCGCGAACGCGCACGCGACGAGGAGTGGCGGTGGGAGCGGCGACGATCCCGGCGCGGGGAATGATCCTTCCAGCGGCGCTCGCGGGCGAGCGCGAGTGTCTAGAACTGACGGTGGAATGGGATGAGTCAGCCTGTGTCGCGTAGGTTGAGGCTGAGGTCTCTCCTGGCCGGACTCAGTGAGAAGGGCTCTATGCCGGCGTACCGATCCTCCGGAAGGATCAGCGGGCTTATCGTGGAGAGAGAGAGAGAGGAGGAAGGCCAGACAACGTGGGACGGCTCGTGGCGGACTGCTGCAGGCCGGGCTCAGTGAGGCGGGCGCTTTGCCGGTAAACAGACCCTCCGGAAGGGTCAGCGGGCGTGGCAGCAGTGGCAGTCCTCTGATCAGCCAGCAAGTGAACTGAAAGTGGAACGGTGGGAGTCGGGGCGCGACTGTGTCGCGCAAGCTAAAGCTGACGCCTCTCTTGGCCAGACTCCGAGAGCAGGCCACAATGCCGGCGTTCAAATCCTCCGGAAGGATCAGCGGCTTGTGGTGAGAGACGGGTGAGGAAGGCCAGTCAACGTGGGACGGCTCAGGGCAGACTGCTGCAGGCCGGGCTCAGTGAGGCGGGCGCTCTGCCGGCAAACAGACCCTCCGGAAGGGTCAGCGGGCGTGGCAGCAGTGGCTGTCCTCTAGTCAGCCAGCAACACAGAGTCCCAACAGGAATCCTTTCCGTGAGGCCAGGGCGGGAAAGGGCGGTCAGCACCGTAAGGGCTGCAGAAGTATCAACCGGAGCCGGAAGAGAGGAAGCAGGCAGGGGCCGCTCTCGTCGGTACAGGCCCCAGAGGTCCGACCAAACATATCCGGCCAGATCGCACAGACATACAAAGGTGGTCCGGGTAGCAGCCCGCACAAGGTAGGCAGACCGCATGGTCATCCGTCAGCACTGGAAGTTTCCCCATAGGGAGCACATAAGCATTTGGGTTCTGTAACAGACAAAGGCATAGCAAGGTCGCAAACACAGGCAAGAGGGCGCCGAGCCCTCCTTTGTGATATCATTGTTTCATCTCACCAGCCCGACCGGGCATTCTCTTTTCAATTAGTGGGAATGGCATTTTTATCATATGCCCTTGATTATGCGTGCTGTGTACATGAAGGCGAGACAGGCAAACGTAAGCCGAGTCTGTAGAAATTGACTAGATGGAATGAGGAAAGTCCATATCCCATTCCTGCCCCCCCCGGGGACACAAACCCAGGATCTTTGGTATCAGTTTCAGCCCCCTTAATCAAATTTCAAATACAAACGATTTTGAATTTCCCAAAAACTACAGTAGCTCGCCTGAGCTTGCCCCCAGCACCACGTGAATGTTCTGTGTCTACGTACAGTGTGTGAGCGAATGCGCGTGATTCACGTGAGCGTGTTTGTTGGGTTCAGTACGCGGCGGCGCTTAGAGCCGAATTTCAATTGGGATAAAGCGCCTATTTAATGCGCTTATTATTATTATTATTATTTTACGACTGCCAGCACAGTGTCTTATCCACTAAGCTACCTCCCCCTGTCCACCAAGGAACCCCAGGCGCCATGACCGCCGGCGCGTGAAACAATGGTTATACTCTCCAAGGGCTAAAGGGCCTTTAAGCTGGACGAACGGAACGTGAGTGCCGCCAGGCCCTACGAAAACCAGCGTCTGAAAGGCAAAATCAACTCGTAAGCTAACGAGGCAGAACCAGGAGAGAGAAGGCGACGTCCCGCTAGGAGAGTCGCAAGAAGGCTGTGCAAGGCACGGAAATTATTTCAATAGTTGGTGCCCTTATGTCGTAACCACAACGAAAGACGAGTCCCACGGCAGCCGGCTCTCGACCCGAGGGCCGGCTGTGGGTAGCTACCGTTACCTTACCTCCAAGCCGAAGCGGGAACGGGGGAAAGGGTAGCCATACAGCAGTCACAGCACGGAGGAGAGCCGAGGGAACCCGGAACGGCGCCAAGGAAGAAGCAGGCAGCGCTAGAAGGCGGCAGGCACGGAAGAGAAGTCGAAACGAGCGTAGGCAAGACGAAGACCGGTCGAGGCACAGCGGAGCAAAGCCCGACACGTCTTCTCGGCACGAGCGAAGTAGCAAGACTGGTTGGTCTCGTGACAGGAACTGGTAAGGAAGGAGCGGGAGATAACTCTCGGCCCCTCTGGGGTTCCCCGAGTGCCTAGCGGGTTGTGTAGGCACACAACGGGTAAGTAGGCTAAAATTGAGCTAGTAGTAGACATTTCCACAAAGTCATGTCATCAGTAATGTTTTTGAGGAAACAAAAAGGTGTGTATCCGTATGAGTACATCAGTGACTGGGTTGTGTTTGAGGAAACAAGACTGCCACCAAAAGATAAATTTTATTCTACACTAAATGGAAAAGGTATTTCTGACTCTGATTACCAGCACGCACTTGATGCATGGAATAAATTAGGGTGTCAAACAATTGGTGACTACCACGATCAGTACTTAAAGGCTGACGTTTGCTTGCTAGCAGATGTATTTTAAAGTTACCATGAAAAGGGTCTATTACACTACAGTCTTGACCCTGCTTGCTACATAACTAGTCCTGGCATGACATGGGATGCATTTTTAAAATCCAGTAAGATATTTATTGACCTGTTGTCTGATCGTACGATGGGTGAAATGGTGGAACGTGGATTGAGGGGAGGCATTAGTATTGCAGCGATTGATTGATTGTACATTGCTTAACGTCCCGACAGCAACAAGGCTTTCTCAGGACGTGCCTGCACTGCTTGTGAAAAAAAACAAAAAACAACAGAACATTGAATGTATGTCGCCAGCCGGTCAAATACGTTAAATAAACCTAACACATGGGGCCTAAATAAAGCTAAGACCATTTAGCAACACACATCCAATATCAAGAGCTACAGGCAGTGCAGACAGTAGGGAGAGTTTTAAAAAGGCAAATACAGGTGAGTGGACAAAGGGTAGACAGAAACACATGCCCCAGAATAGAGAGAAAAACCCACCCTGTGGGGCTGACCAGGGTGACCCTGGGAACTAAAAAATACCTAACCCCACCCAAGTCCCCCAGGGCAGACCCGGGTGGGGTTAGTATTGCAGCGAACAATTATGCCAGAGCAAATAATAAATATATTGATGGGTTTGACCCCTCGAGGTCAAGGTCATTCATTATGTATTGTAGATGCTAACAATTTGTATGGATTCGCGATGTGTGAATTATTGCCCTTGAAAAACTTTTGTCTGTATGATTTGTCACAGTATGACATAACAGACATAACAAACAATATTATGAATCATGACTGAAACGACGCAAAGGGTTGGATCTTTGAAGTAGACCTGGAGTACCCACACCATCTACATGATTATCATAATGATTATCCATTGGCTGTTGAGAAAATGAGTATGACAGGGAAAAAAGAAGACACTAAACTTGTGCCGAATTTGAATGACAAATTCAATTACGTTTGCCACTATCGATTGCTGCAGTTTTATATAAGACATGGGTTAGTACTAAAGAAAGTTCACAGAGGTATACAATTTGATCAGAGTGCTTTTATGAAAGAGTACATAATGAAGAACACAACATTGCATGCCAGAGACGGCAACACTGCATTCGACAAAGACTTCTTTAAGCTTATGAACAATGCCTGTTTTGGTAAGATTATGGAAAATCCTCATCACCGCAAAGATGTGAGATTAGTAACAACTGAATCAGGTGCAATTAAACTTACAGGCAAGCCACAGTACACGGGGTACAAAGAGTTTCATTCATCATTGTATGCAGTGTCACTCAAAAATTCATTTTTCTCTAAAAGGTATTTTTTCGAAAAATACTTACCGATGACATGACTACATGGGAATATCTACTTCTAGGCTCAATTTTAGCCTACTTGCCCGTTGTGTGCCCACACAACCCGAGAGGCACTCGGGGAACCCCCCAGAGGGGCCGAGAGTTATCTCCCCATACCTGCCTTACCAGATCCGGTCACGAGACCATTCAGTCTGATACTTCGCTCGAAAGCGGCAAGCGGGGCAGGAGGGAGGGACATCCGAGTCATGTCATCGGTAAGTATTTTTCGAAAAAATACCTTTTAGAGAAAAATGAATTTATTTCCTCAAAAACATTACCGATGACATGACTACATGGGAGAATTGCGATGAGGAGGCGGGTGCCGCCCAAAACTCCCCCAGCAGAACAGCGCCGTTCTCCCCGTCGCACACTCCCGACAATTTTAGCGAAGTGCATCTACGGTGCCAGTGGCACCGGGAGGGAGTGTTGCGCGGCGGCGATGTCCCCCCACCAGTGCGAGATTCTCTCGCTGGCTAGCCAGGTCCCGGAGGTAGAAAGGGGCAAAGACCAATTCGGTTTCCTAGCCCACGGCTGCCACGATGTCCTTGACAGCGCGGTTTCGATCAAACGCGACGTTCGTGGCCATAGCTCGTACCTCGTGTGCGTGAATGTGCAGCCTCTTCGCTCCCTCAGGGGAGATCTCCTGATAAGCGGAGCGTATGACCCAGCGGAGCCAGGAAGAGATCGTCTGGGCTATAATGTCACGCCGGTTGGGTCTTAGGGGTAGGAAGAGGCGCGACCGTCCCCTGCGGACGGGCTTAGATCGCCGCAGATAGATTTTTAAGGGCGCGCACGGGATCCTGTAGCCTGGTCTCCTGGGACCGGGGTCGGTCTCTCAGCGGCCTAATGGTGATCACCTAAGGCGGAGTTAAAGGAGACCTGTTCTTCGCCAGAAAGGCCGGGTCCGTGCGCAGCTGGACGGAGCCATCTGTTCGGAATTGCAGACCGGCAGGGCGAGCCGAAAGCGTATGTAGCTCGCTCACAGGCGAAGCGGTAGGAAGTGCCAGCAGGAAACAAGTCTTGTGTGCCCAGTCCGCGAGCTGGGCCAAAGGTAATGGTTCGAAGCGGGTGGAGTTCAACCACGTGAGCACCCAGGGTAGGACCCAGCGAGGAATGAGCGAGCGGAGTGTCGGGCGCTGGATGCCGCAGTGTCCCATAAGGTCAGCTAGGTCCTTGCAGGCGCCCGGATCGGGTCGTCCCAGGTGACGATAGGTGTCCGCAATCATGGACAGGTAACCGCGTACCGTGATGAGGGCTAGGCCTTGGTCTCGGAAGAGCCAGAGCAAGAAGTCCGCCAGCGGAGGATGCGTCAGATCCGTGGGCGTAAGGCCATGATCGGTGCACCAGGAACAGAGGACTCGCCACTTCCCTCGTAGACTCGAAGGGTCGACAGTCTCCGGGCCGCAGCGATCGCCTCCCTTGCTGCACCTGAGTAGACTCTAGCTCCGAGAGCTTGCCGCACAACCTCCAGGCGTGAAGGAGGAGACACTCCGGGCAGGGGTGGAACAGCGGCTGGCGCGGTTGCTTGAGCATGGTCCGCGGGGAGGGCAGCAGCAGGGGCGGGTCTGTGGCGAGGCTGAGCAGGTCGGTGGTCCAGGAGCGGTTCCAGACGAACGGCGCGACCAACAGGAGGAACGCCGAACAGCCCCGAAGTTAGAGGAGGCCTTAGAGAACGAGGACGGTAGGGGGACAGGTATAGGCCACAAGTCCGTCCCAGGGAATGGAGAGCGCATCGACAGCCCAGGCAAGCTGGTCGGGAATCGGGGAGACGAAGAGGGGAAGCTGGTGGTTCCACCTCGTGGCGCACAAGTCGACCTGGGCAGTCTCCCAGCGGGCGCAGATCATCCGAAAGATGTCCTGTCGTCGGGTCCATTCCGTGTGTAGAAGTTGGTCGCGGCGAGACCGAGAGTCGGCCAAGACATTCAGGCATCCGGGAACGTGCCGGGCTTGAAGGATAATGCTCCGGTCCTCGCACCAACGAATCTTCCTGTAGAGGAGCATACACAGGTCAGGGGAGCGTGTGCCACCTTGCTTCTGGATGTAAGCGACCACCGTCGTGTCGTCCGAAAGCACGAGAAGCTCCTGGTGTCTGAGGAGGTACTCCCCGGCCTGAAGGGCTCGCCAGACGGCCTGCATCTCCAGCCAATTGATGTGGGTGTGCGCCAAGTGTGAGGGCCAGGGGCCTGCCGTCGCGAGACACCGCGGTAGGAGGTGGGCCCCCCACCCCGAAAAGCTGGCATCGACGCAAGGAGAGACCTGTGGAGGGGGAGAGGCTAAGGGAACTCCCGACGCTAGCCACGTAGGGTCGGTCCACCGACGAAGGTGCAGATGGAGCATCTGGGACACTGGGACCGCGGTCGTCAAGTCTCCGGAAGACGTGAGCCAATGGAGAAGAAGAAGCAGTTGAATTGGTCGGGAGTAGAGACGCCCTAGTGGGATAAGATCCGCTGCGGCGTTCATCAAACCCAGCAACTGAAGCCAGACTCTTGCGGGGGCTGCATCCTCCCGAGCTAACTGGTCGGCTAGATCCGCCATCTTCTTGATCCGGGGCGCCGGAAGGCGTACCGTGTTGAGGTTGGTAGCGCATTCCATACCCAGATGCACAACCCGGCGGGAGGGAGAGAGATCCGACTTGCCGTCGTCTACTAGGAAGCCCAGGTGTGCCAGGGGGTGCAGGAGAGCATCTCTGTCCGTGGCTAGCGCAGTCTCCGATTGGTTGCGCAACCGGAGGTCGTCCAGGTAGTTCGACGTGGACTGGAGGAGGACTGTCGGGCTAAGGCGACTAAGGCGTCCATCAGCCGAGTGAAGACCCAGGGGCGGAGGTTGAGTCCGAACGGCAATCCTACCGAAGGCGCTCGAGCGGTGCGCATTAGTGTCCTGAACTGAAGTGGAACGGCAGGAGTCGGGGGCGCGACCGAGTCGCGCAAGCTAGGGCTGACGTCTCTGCTGGCCAGACTCAGTGAGTAGGGCGCTACGCCGGCGTACCGATCCTCCGGAAGGATCAGCGGGCTTAACGGGGAGAGACGGGAGAGGAAGGCCAGTCACGTGGGACGGCACATGGCGGACTGCTGCAGGCCGGGCTCAGTGAGGCGGGCGCTGTGCCGGCAAACAGACCCTCCGGAAGGGTCAGCGGGCGTGGCAGCAGTGGCAGTCCTCTGATCAGCCATCAAGTGACCTGAAAGTGGAACGGAGGGAGTCGGGGCGCGACCGTGTCGCGCAAGCTAAGGCTGAAGCCTCTCTCGGCCAGACTCCGAGAGCAGGGCGCTATGCCGGCGTTCAGATCCTCCGGGGGGAGCGGCGACGATCCTGGCGAGGCGAATGATCCCTCCAGCGCCGCTCGAGGGGCGAGCGTGAGTGTCTAGAACTGACGGTGGAACGGGATGAGTCGGGGGCGCGACCGTGTCGCGCAGGTTGAGGCTGACGTCTCTCCTGGCCGGACTCAGTGAGAAGGGCTCTATGCCGGTGTCTAGATCCTCCGGAAGGATCAGCGGGCTTCTCGGGGAGAGAGAGAGGATGAAGGCCAGTCAACGTGGGACGGCTCATGGCGGACTGCTGCAGGCCGGGCTCAGTGAGGCGGGCGCTGTGCCGGCAAACAGACCCTCCGGAAGGGTCAGCGGGCGTGGCAGCAGTGGCGATCCTCTGGTCAGCGCACAACGCCGGGTCCCGACGAGCGGACCGTTCCGAGGGGCCGATGCGAGGAAGGGCGGTCGTTACCGAAGGGGCGGCGGAAGTGTCCACAGGGGCCGGACGAGAGATAGTAGACGGAGGTCGCTCTCGCCGATAAAACTCCAGAGGTCCGACCAAACGTCTCCGGCCCAGTCACACAGACATCACGAGGAACGAACCGCCGACCCGTAGAGACTGAGTCGCCGAACAGCAAGGGTCCACCCAAGGGGGCACGGTGAAGTTGCGCTCGCAGGTCCGGCGGCAACGTACTGCAGGGGCGGAGCAGGGCATCTCGACGCATGAGGTCGCAATTGGCCGAAGCCACCATCGCGTTGACCGAGGAATGGTAGGCGGCGCAGTTGGCGGTCTCCGCGAGGACCAGCAGGTCTCCTAGGAGGGGAGAGATGGAAGGATGCCAGGATACCTCCACCCGAAGAACCAAGGCTTGAGTGAGGAGCTCCATAACACCCGAGCAGGCTAAGGTGTTTCGGACCAAAGTCGCTGTCTTGTCCAGGCCCCGCAGCGGGGACCGCCGCAGCAGAGTCAGATCGCCGGCTAGGGACACCGCCGAAGGGTCCCGCGTAGGCAGAGGGATGGAGAAGGCCTGGGAGAGTCCAGCATACCAGTCCCGCCGAAACAAGATGTCTAAATCCGCGGGCCAGCGACGGTCGGAGAAGAAGACCGGCTCCTGGGACGTGGTCAGCTGTAGGTGCGACGAAAAGACGTCTCGAAGACCCTTAAAGCCGGGCGGTGGGGGAAGCGACCTAAACTTCTTGACCTGCCTCTCCGCGTCAACGCAGGCGGCGACCTTCCTCTTCAGCTCCGGGGAAGCTGCCGCGTGCGAGGTCGAGCGATCCTCCTCGTCCAACAGAGCCGAGACCGAGGCTTCGGGTAGCAGGCTGAGCGCATCGTCCTGCAGGGGGCGTCGAGAATCCCGCTGACGGTGTTCGCGAGGCGAGCGCGAGCGTCTGGAGGAGGAACGATGAGGATCAGGGTCGCGGCTGCGTCGCGACAGACGGTGCTGACGTCTCTCCGGGCCCTACTCCGGAAGTAGGCCACTATGCCGGCAAGGCGATCCTCCGGAAGGATCAGCGGGCTTGGTGCGGGGAGAGTGGTGAGGACAGCTCGTCAACGACGGACGGCTCAAGGCCGACTGCTGCTGGTCACTCTCAGTGAGACGTGCGCTAAGCCGGCAAACAGACCCTCCGGAAGGGTCAGCGGGCGTGGCAGCAGAGGCGGTCCTGTGGTCAGACAAACCGCGAACCCCGACGAGGGGACCGTTCCGTGCGGGAGTGGCCAAGGAAACAGCCAGGGCGGCCAACGTGTCAAAGGGCGCTGAACGCTCGTAAGCCGGGCGGGCACGCTCTCGGCGGTAAAAGGACCAAGGTCCGCCCACATAACCTCAGGCCAGGCCGCACACCGCTTAACTCTGGTATCAGATTCAGTCCACCCAACCAATTTCAAATACAAACGATTTTGAACTTCTAAAAACTACAGCAGCTCGCTTGAGCTTGCCCTTAGCACCACGTGAAAGTTCTGTGTTTACGTTCCGTGTGTGAGTGAATGCGCGTGACTCACGTGAGCGCGCTTGTTGGGCCCAGTTCGGGGCGGCGCTTTGAGCCGATTTTCCATTGGGATAAAGCGCCTATTTAATGTGCTTATTATTATTATTATTATTATTATTATTACACCTGTGGTCCGAGGAACCACCGAACGCGGTAGGGAGACCGAGTGAGTGTCCGTCGGCCACCTAAAGTCATCGCACCGGGAGCACAACATTATCGAAGCGTAGGCGGGCTCCCGGTGAAAGCGTAATGGGGCACTCTCGGAGGGCTAACGGGGCTTTAAACGGGCTAACACACACGGAGCCCAAGGCCCACGTGCAAAACGGGCGCGACACGGCAACAGCCGACCGTGAGCTAATCAGGCACTACGCACTGAAACCAAACCACCAGCAAAAAGCAGGGAAACACCCATAGACAGCCGGCCCTCAGCCCGAGGGACGGCCGAGGGAACTACCGCTACCTTACCTCTGCCACGAAGGGAAGGGGGGGAAAGGGCAGTCAAACCACCGTCCACAGACGCAGAAGAATCCCCGCAAGCAGCCCAACGAAGCAGGAAGATAAGGCCAGGTAGAAGGCAGGGTAGAAGCGGGCGCAGAGCACACAGAGTCGGCAACAAGCGTCGGTAGGCAGAAGACCGGTCGAGGCAGCGAGAGCGCGGGCCAGACACGTCTTCTGTCCACGAGCGAAGTAGAAAGACTGAATGGTCTCGTGACCGGATCTGGTAAGGCAGGTATGGGGAGATAACTCTCGGCCCCTCTGGGGGGTTCCCCGAGTGCCTCTCGGGTTGTGTGGGCACACAACGGGCAAGTAGGCTAAAATTGAGCCTAGAAGTAGATATTCCCATGTAGTCATGTCATCGGTAATGTTTTTGAGGAAATAAAAAAGATTGTTAAACTGGACAAGCCAGTATTCATTGGTATGGCAATACTTGAGTTGTCAAAACTGTTGATGCTTGAATTTTATTATGATTACTTCAAACCAAAGTATCCTGACTGTCGTCTGCTGTACACTGACACTGACTCTATGATCATTGATGTGTGTACTGAAGACTTTTATGAAGACATGAAAACAGAACTACACATGTATGACACGTCTGATTATCCTAAGGATCATCCACTGTACAGCACACAAAACAAAAAAGTGCCTGGTAAGTTTAAGGATGAACTGAATGGTGTGCCTATTGTTGAGTACGTTGGTCTGAGATCAAAAATGTATTCTATACTGCACCAAAAGGGAAGTCAGTCAAAAGCCAAAGGAATAAAAAAAAAACAGCAATAAAAAATAAAGACATCCGTCATGAACATTATAAGCAAGTATTAGATGGTGCATTAATGCCTGATTATCCAGGCACTGAGGTCAAATAGACACAATTTAGAAATGATCCAAACACATAAAAATGCATTTTTCTTTAAAAGGTATTTTTTCGAAAAATACTTACCGATGACATGACCTTATGGGAGATGTCTACTACTTACGCAATTCTAGCCTAAGAGCTCGTTGTGTTACCACACAACCCGGGAGGCACTCGGGGAACCCCGAGGGGGCCGAGAGTTATCTCCCGATACTTCCCATCTGGGCCAGAGTACCCATAGTCCTTCAGTCAGGATACTTAGCTTACCAGCGGCAAGTGGGGCAGGTGGGAGGGTCGTCCGAGTCATGTCATCGGTAAGTATTTTTCGAAAAAATACCTTTTAAAGAAAAATGCATTTGTTTCTTCAAAAACATTACCGATGACATGACCTTATGGGAGAATGGCGAAAAGGAGGAGGGTGCCGCGCTCTAGCACACCTAAGGCCCCAAGGGCCGTCCTCCCAACCGCAAACTCCCGACAACTCTAGGAAGGTATAAGCGACGGCGCTGAAGCGCCAGGAGGGAGGAGAGCCCCCCCCCCCGGGATGTCCCCCACCAGAGCGAGTAGCCTCGCTAGGCTGACAGAACTCTGCGATCGAGAGCACCTGCGCGCCAGCCCTCCAATAGCCACGATGAGGGCAGCCCAGTTCCTGACGGCTGTGGCGTTCATGGCCCTGCACGTAGCTGATTGGACGTAATTAGCCTCTAAGCTCCCTGAGGGAGGGATCCTGGACTTTGGATCGTATGACTGAGCGTAGACAGGAGGATCGACTGCCCTGTAGCTTCAGAGCTGCCGGGCACGGCCAAGAAGCGTGCGCGTCCGCCCGGACGGCTATGTCGTCATAGGCATACGTGAGGCAAGCTCAGGCTATCCTGCCTAGTCTCCTGGGGATAAGTCTACCAGCTGGGGTCAGCAGGGTCGGTAGGGGTGAGGTGACGGACGCCGTCCAAGAGCACAATGCCTCGCCAACTTCATCGTAGAGGCGTCAAGTTGGGGAAGCGGGCCGTAGCGAGGCTTCGACCGCTGCCCATGCGCAGACTCCAGCGTTGAGGGTCTGTCGCAAACCGCCAAGGTGCCGGGGTAGGCACTCCAGCAAGGCGGAACAGTGACCATCGCGGCTGCATGCGGACCTAGTAGAATGCGGGAAGCAGTAGCGGGGGGTCCGTGGCGAGCTGAGGGGAAGGAGGTTCAGGACCGGTGCCAGGGAAAGGGGTGACCAACAGGACGAGAGGAGGATCCTTCCCAGGCTAGGTCAGAGCGTTGGCATCTCGTCCAGGAGGGCTATATCCCACGAAGGCGCGGGGAAGCCAGAGATCCCACCTTGCGGCGAACAGGTCCACTAAGCCATCTCGCCGATCCTCCGAAGGTATCCTCGTGCATACCGAGTGAAGCAACTGGTTCCCTCGGGGAAAAGGCTGGCGCAGACCTCCCACGAGCCGACCTCCTAGTCCGTGTCGGATCCAAGCCGTTCACGCTCTTGTCCTCGAGGTCCGGAGGCTAGGCTGGACCTCGAGAAGAACCACGGAAGTAGGGGGCGTAGCTATAGCAGCCGGGCTGCGAGACGACCGACGGAGAGTAGAGCCGACTTCTGAGCAGTGGCTAGGCCCTTCCACCGCGAGCACCGCCGCAGCCGTACCACCTGTCCAAACTCCGGCGTACCCCTGTGCGCCCAATGGGGATGTCGAATAGGTTAGGCACCCGGGAGACGGCGCTGCGCTTTGGTTCCACAGTGTCCATGGGTAGGTTGAGGACCCCCGGTGAATCCAACGGAAAACCGAACAGGAGCGGAGCCTACATCAGCGGTGACTCCTCCTTCGCAGGTGAACCGAGGAACGTTGTGGAGGCCGCGTGCACGGGTAACTGGAGTCAAGGGTCGGCAGCTCCGGAAGAAGGCGCAGCCCAAGATCTGGAGGCGGAGCCGAAGACCACCTGCGCGGACCGCATCCCATCGCCATCTGGCACCAGCGTAAGCGCAACCAAGGTCCTAGCAGCCTCCTCCGGTCTGCTCCCCGAAGGGAAGTCCAGGAACTCCGAAGAACCTGGGTCAGCCGAGTCGTCAGCACAGGGGGTCCTTCCGCGGCCAGACGCCCTGCCAGGGGCCAGGAGCCGTCCACTGGAGAACGAAGAGCAGGGTAAGGAGCTCCCCGATCCCACGCAGTGTAGGTTGTTACGGACGAGAGAGGTCATCTAGTCCAAGAAGAGTCAAGAGCGGATCCGCAGCCGGTAGGGGCAGACCTCCTGAGACCTCCCGAGAACCGGTCCCGCCGAGGGAAGCCAACAGCTGACCACTCCAAGGAGGGCGAAGCAAGAAGCTCCGGGAACCGAGAGAAGAAGCGCAGGGTAGTCGAAGCGCCTGTCACGAAGTGCGGCAGCCGCGGCCAACTCCGAGCTGTATCCGAGAGGGCACCAGTGGAGACAGAAGCCGAAGCGCTCGCAGACCTGTTTACCCCCCGTGTGAAGTCAAAACCCTTCCAACTGACTAAGGGTAATTTGGATCTCACGCGTAAAAGGTCACAAGCTAGTGAGTAGTCAGATCTCCAAAGGTGTATATAGTGTATAACTGTGTAGAAAGTGTACATGTAAGTGTAACCCAAGCAAATATGTGTACTTTAACCCCCAAGTGTAGGTAAACAGGTCTGTGCTAGGCGAAGTAACGACAGCGTCCTCCCCGAGGATCCACCGGAGGGGGTCGAGCGTCCAGAAATGGAGCGACTGCAGCCAGGCGCCCTGGGATGGAGCACGAAGAAGGGGAAATGGCTGAGTGAGGGGAGAGGAATGGGATGAACGGCAGCCGGACGCGAAGGGGACCGACGAGCGAGACGGGACAGGATCCCTGGAGCGACGTGAAGAACGGCAACTCGTAAGCACGCCCGCAGTGGAGAGAGCGGAGTGTAGACGTAGAGTGCTCGAGGAGTGACTCCAACGATGGCGAACCGTAGCGGACGAGCATCCCATGGAGCGGTCCCTCCTTGCGTGTAGGAGTTCGAGAGAGGAGGTCCAATGTTGCCGAGAGGATTCCAAATCGTGCCGTGAAAGTGTACGCGTGCGTGAATGTCTCCGCGAACCGAGCTCTATGGCGAGGTGGGCTCGCTGCCGGCGAGGAGACTCCGCGTAGGAGCCAGCGGGCTTTCTAGGAGACGAGCGGGGATCGGCATTGGATCAAGGACGGAATGGCGCACGTCCCTCGGCACCGAGCTCCGTGCCGGTGCTGGTTTTCTGTCTGTCATAAGGTTTGTTCTTGGTGCGTTCCCTCCTAGGAACGACCGCATCGATCAACCCACTCCGCGTACTGGAACGTTGCAACCGGCGTGGTGATCTCTCCCCAAGATCGTCAAGGAATCGAGCGGTAAGAACGGAGACTGGAACCTCTGTCTAGCCGGCTGTCACCAACAGGACTCTGTAACCACTAGCAGCCGGCTCAGTGTGTCTCCCGACGAGCAGCGCTGTCCTGGTGGAGCCCCCTCCAGGGAGCGAGGGCGGTGCCAGCATACCCGCTCCGAGCGCGATAACCTGCGCCTCGTCATCGGCTGCCTGGACGGCTTCCAAGCTGACCTTGAGCGGTGTGTGGGTTCCGTACTGTGCGCCCAGCGGATTCCATTTGTGCCGAGACGATGCATGCGTGCGAGAATGTCTCCGCGAACCGAGCTCTATGGCGAGGTGGGCTCGCTGCCAGCGAGGAGACTCCGCGTAGGAGCCAGCAGGCTTTCTAGGAGACGAGCGGGGATCGGCATAGGATCAAGGACGGATAGCGCACGTCCCTCCGCACCGAGCTCCGTGTCGATGCGGGCTTCCTGTCTGCCACAATGTTTGGTCCTGGTGCGTTCCCTCCTGGGAACCACCGCATCGATCAACCCACTCTGCACACTATACTGACGCGTCCGGCATGGTGATCTCTCCGTCATCTCGTCGGAACTCGAGCGATCGTAGTACCGGGAACAGCAGCCGGTATTTGAGCAGGTCTGGAACCAGTCACAGGTGCCGGGCGAACTCGCCAAAGGAAGCCCCAAGTAGCGCCCAGCGCCGTTCCGGTCACGTGGAGCAGACGTCACACCAACGTTCGGAGGTACATCCGGCACATGGTAGACAGACCTTGTGCGAGTCCGACGGTCACTGGAATCCTCCATGTAGTGAGCAGGTCGTCCAGAGACCACTGCAACATATAAAAACCGAAGGCACGCGGGCGTGGGCCTGAGGGACCCTGCCCTGGTAAGGTTAACCTTCGCAACACATCATGCACAACAACTCAAGCATGTCATGACAAGTATAGGCCTGAAGCAAGCGGCAGGCACAGTAACCTTAGTCGGAGTGGTGCCCTCCGCTGAACACCGGCGCTGTACTATAGCGACGGGCCTCCAGGTGCAGCTTTGATCGTAGTTTTATGTTGCCTATACAGGCCATTAATCTCCTTTCGACCGTAATTTGTATTCACATGCACAAGCCTTAGGCAAGGAGGAATTTAACCAAAGAGCATATACTAAAGTGTTCAGGAGACATAGGGCTGTCTTAGCACTCTGTTTCCGTCAGGTAGGTTCGGGTTGGGATGAGGTCACTGGCGCCGGCCCTTAGCTGCCTAGGCGACGGGCTCCACCCGTCCGAAAGCAATGTCCATTTCGTAGCTCTGTTCCTGTAACTTGCGGAACGAGCGCATGCATAAATGTGAGCAGCACCTGTGGCGGCAAGCCAAACTTTTTTTTTTTTTTTTTTTTTTTTTTACAGCCACAAAAAGGTCATCTTGGACCTTAAAAAACGGCAGCAAGGCGTGGCGACCAGTGGCCCTGCGCTCAAGTAGGCAAACGCCTGACATCCAAGAACAGAAACATGTGATGCCAAGTATAAAAGTGCACAAGAATGTTCACCCACCAGCCAAATCGTGTACCTAATAAGCCCCCGAGTAAGGTAACAGGGCTGCATTACGCAAACCAGGCATTACGTGACCGACACAGTACCAAAGTAAGCGTCGGCTCTCGCCACACTCACCAACGCAATGCGTCAAGGAAATGCTGGAGCATAACACATTCCCCGAACCCCACAAGGTACAAAAAGAGTAGGTGAGGAACAAGTGAGTAGGTAAGCGCCCGAATAAAGTTAGACTTAACTGTCACCGATCTTTCCCACCACTCCCATTCCATTAGAGGTTTTAACCGCGAGGAAAAGGTGCTCTGCATCGCTAGACGCCATCTTGGAAAACGAAGCTGACCACCTGTGGATCTGAGCCGTTTAAGAATGACCGTTCCAGCTAAAAACGTCTCATTCCTTTCCTCACGCGTAAATGCCCTCTTTTGAGAAAGGGAGATTTTGACCCTGTTAAATAATAATGCGACACCAACACGGAAGGATTGATTGTACATTGCTTAACGTCCCGACAGCAACAAGGCTTTCTCAGGACGTGCCTGCACTGCTGTGAAAAAAAATAAACAGAACATTGAATGTATGTCGCCGGCCGGTCAAATACATTAAATAAACCTAACACATGGGGCCTAAATAAAGCTAAGACCATTTAGCAACACACATCCAATATCAAGAGCTACAGGCAGTGCAGACAGTAGGGAGAGTTTTAAAAAGTCAAACACAGGTGAATGAACAAAGGGTAGACAGAAACACATGCCCCAGAATAGAGAGAAAAACCCACCCTGTGGGGCTGACCAGGGTGACCCTGGGAACTAAAAAATACCTAACCCCACCCAAGTACCCCAGGGCAGACCCGGGTGGGGTAACACGGAAGGAGATAGGGAACGGGCGCGAGGTCCGCCAAGTAAAAGTCAAGAATCTTGGCGCAAAGCAACCGCGCCGAAGAAGACCGCCTTCGAGCCTGCTCAACCAGTGCCCAGCGCGGGGACCGGCCGAGGGCCAACCCAACTACCTTACCTTTTCCCGGAACGGGACCGGGGAAGGGGGGAGAAAATCTCAACCAAGGCACGCGCGGCGAAGTCACAGCGAAGCAGACAGCACAGCCCAGGCCGGAACCAAGAAGCCAAAGGGCAGCTGCCAACGAAAAGGGGACACCAGAGCCACGCGAGGCACAGGGAGGACGGACGAAGAAGAATTCAAGCGAAGAACCCAGGCCGTCGACGACCGGCGACCCGGTCGAAAATCCCAAGTCCGTAGGCTAGAGCAAACACGTCTGAACAGCGTAAGCCTAAGTAGACTGACTGAAGGACTATGGGTACTCTGGCCCAGATGGGAAGTATCGGGAGATAACTCTCGGCCCCCTCGGGGTTCCCCGAGTGCCTCCCGGGTTGTGTGGTAACACAACGAGCTCTTAGGCTAGAATTGCGTAAGTAGTAGACATCTCCCATAAGGTCATGTCATCGGTAATGTTTTTGAAGAAACAAAGTCACTAGCAGTTGGGGACACGAAAGGAGTGTTTCACAGTAAGGAAAAAGCTTATACCCGGTCATTACAGGCTTAAGTTATCTGAAGACATTTGTGATGAACTGATAGATGAGTTAGTTACTGAAATGAGTAACAGTGTCTGGGGGGATAATCTGTAATTCTTCTCTGACAAATGCCCTCTGTGGCGCAGGTTCATACAGGTAAATATATTGATGGACTGCCGGGAACTATTTTTTTTATATTGTGTACAGATGTAGACCAGATGGGGTCTGTTACCCTGCGTCTGACGTCATTCTCGGCCTCACCAGGTTGATACAAATATCTTACCTGTTTTGTAAATAAACTTGTGTCTGGCACTTTCGTTTTTATTTCTGACCCCGACGGTCCTGGCGGCACTGTTTTCAATTTAATAGCATCTGTGGGTTTTACATGGCCTTCATTATTCATTGCTTTTATTACATGTGGCAATCTCATAACCCACTCAGTGTTACGTGTGTCATGCATGAGTTCTTTAGAATACTGGTAACTGAAAAGTCTCTCTGATAATTGCTTATTTAAGTTCTCAACAATTGCCTGTGATCTGTGTACGCCAGGAATGCCTCGCCGCACTAGCACATTATGCTTTGCAAATAATTGATTAACTGCACCCTTAAATTCACTCCCATCATCGACCTGCACAAGCCTGGGAAATTTTAAAGGGCCTCGGCTATATATTTTTTGTTAATGCTGTGGCTACTGTTGAGGCATTCTTGTCAGTTATGGGTTCGGCGTCCTTGTACCTTGAAGCAATGTCGACAACTGTTAATGCGTACTTGTAACGCTTTTTTCTTATTGTGTCATGTGGTAGAAACAGGAGGTCCATTTGATGGGTGTCATTTGGGATAGTGTTTTCAAAATGAGGTCTTGTTATTTTTCTTGGTGCAGGTAAATATATTTGCCATATTGCCTGTCTTTGCAGCCACTGTTTTATCTCATTGAGTGTGACATCACCACCCACAGCAGCATGTAATTTTTCTAATGCAGTGTTTCCTTTCCAGTAGCCAATTGGGGAGTAATATATTTTCGATAGTTTACTTTCGGCTGTCATTTTTTCTAGCAATGAAAACTCCAGTAAAATAAACAAATGTCATTCCCACTAAAACAAAGATTATTTCTCCATTTCTTTGTTCTGGACTTGGTTGATAGTAGTCACTTAGTTTTGGTTTTGGGATAGACATGTCTTCACCCGTGACAAGAAAATATTCCCTGATTGCGTCATTGACATTAGAAAATATATGCTGTGCGTGACCCTCTAGTCTCAGTTTTTCATTGATGAAATCAAGTTTCTCAATTCTTTGCTTTTCATACGCCTGCTGGGCTTGTGCCAGTTTTTCTGACGCCTCATTATGACGCTTTAATTCTTCTGCAGATTCCTCTCTGCCCATTTTTGAAAACAGATAGTTTGATCCACTAAATGCCAATGCGTTAACAACAGCACCACCCACAATAACAGCTAGTGTCGCCATATTATTTTTATTTACATAGATATATTTTCGGGAATAATTCCTTGTTTGATGAGAAAGTCTTTTGTGGCAATCGACGCTGTTACAACAGCAACTAGCTTTGCCGAATCTTCAAAGTCTAATCTGCTAAGGTCTGCTGATTTCATTTTGAGGAGACTTTTTGCAAGCATAGAGTAAGCAACGGCTAGTCCACTGATTACGGCAGAGTGATAGACAAGGTTCATTAAGTTTTTTGTTTCGCTCATTTTCTTAGGCAATAAAATTAAAATAATATTTTTATTCACTGCATATGAAATGGGTCAATGACTTTTGGTGTTACTGGTAATGTGGAGACTTCTGGTTCTGTTTTTGGAATGTTTAATTTTTTGGACATTGTACGAGTCTGTGGTTTGTATTTTTTGTATAATTGGTAACCTACGTAACCAAATCCGACAACAAATCCAGCAACTATATATTTTGTTGTTTCGGGTTTGGGGTTAGTTGATAGTGTCTCACTTTGATAAGGGGGAGAGGGTCCTGACACTGGTGTTGGGGTTGGTCCTGGTGGTGAGTCAGTTACATGTGCCTTTTGCAGTAGTTCTAACTTTCTTTCTTTGTTCAATGCAGCTACTCTTTTTCCAGCTTCCACCCTGCCTGGACTTTTAGCCTTAGTTACAGTTTGAACCTGTGTCAGGGCAGGGCCGGCAATCTGCTGTGGGATCGTCCGAGTGTCGCCCGTTCTGTCCGTTTGGTCCATTTTCTTCTGCAGTAAAATTTATTTTCGTAAAATCAATATGACTCCCAGTGACAAGCAAAGTTACCACAGGTGCAAGGTAATTTCCAAACTTGTAAAACATGACGCATGCTAATTTGCCAATTGTACTTGAAACAATAGGGTTGCTTTCAAGGTCGTTTGATAGACTATCAGTGTCTACTGGTAGGAAGTGACTCACTGCTTTTGTGTATAGACATACAAGAGATCGACTCAGATCACGAGTCATTAGTGAAGCGATATGATTTTCATATTTAGAATGTAGTTTAATTAATTCGTCGGGTGAGAGGGATTCTATATCTTCTGTCATGTACTGTTTTCCAAGATAAGTTTTGGACTTCCCTGAAACAATTACAGACAAAAGACGCTGTTTTTCTTTGTTTTCTACAGCATTGATATCGTTTAGAAGAAGTAATTCGTCCGCATTCATTTTATAATAAAAAATATTAATTTATGACTTTTAATTAAAGTCATAAACTACACATTTCAGAATGAACACGCATACATCGTTGATGTACTGTTTAGCTCGGGTGCAGTGGGTGATGCTTATAGAGATGGAACAATGTGTTTTACAAAAGAACCACATTTATTTATGCCGCATTGACAAACTTGCGTTTATTTGAAATCACTGGGGTAAATTAAAGATGGGGTGGTGGTCGCGTAGTGAATGGAGAAAACATTCTCAAAATCCCGCAATTTTTGTGATCAATGTGGTTTAAATAAATTTGGTGTTTTTGTAAAACACATTGTTCCATCTCTCAACCAGTTTATTTTAAAACAGAACTTACGATAGTGAGGTTGAACCAGGCCTGCGCAAGTTGAGTCAGGATGCTGTCTTCATCTGCATCCTGCATTCTTTTCAACTCTTTCCTGAAAAATTAAATCGATTAAAATTATGATTACACGGCACAGTAACATTAATAATCAAATCAAAAGCTTGCTACAAGGTACAGTCAGTTTTGCTTATGTTGATCTTGACATTGTGCTCACCTCAATGTACCGGTACCCAAAACAATCCAGATCATGTACAGTACAAGTTATATTTCCCAGGATCAAGCATCTCAACACAGTCAAAAAACTGTCTGCAACAGATACTGCTGACAGTATGTGTCCTTTGTGTACTATCTTCGAGCTTTATGATGTAAGTACAATGCCAAATGTCGAAATTCATCATTTGAATGTGTATCGTTTTTGTACCCGACAGGGTGCATACAGACATCTGCTCAAAAAATTCAAGGACTATTCAAGGACTTTTCAAGGAGATTTTTGCTGATAATCAAGGACTAAGCATCGTACAATCAAATGACAGGCAAGAGAGAGAAAATCACAACATTCTCAAAATTACATAAAACACAGACCAACAAAGAAAATAATGATTACAAATTTATTTCTTATTCAGAATCATGCAAAGAAACATGGCATGTAAAATGCATTTTTCTTTAAAAGGTATTTTTTCGAAAAATACTTACCGATGACATGACAAATGGGAGTGTCTACTACGTGCTCAAATTCTAGCCTACGAACCCGTTGTGTGCACACACAACCCGGGAGGCACTCGGGGAACCCTCCAGAGGGGCCAAGAGTTGTCTCCCGGACCTGCCTATCCGGTTCCGAGTCACCTGACTCGCCAGTCAGATACTAGGCTCACCAGCGGCAAGCGGGGCAGGTGGGAGGGTCCTCCGTGTCATGTCATCGGTAAGTATTTTTCGAAAAAATACCTTTTAAAGAAAAATGCATTTATTTCATCAAAAACATTACCGATGACATGACAAATGGGAGAATCACGAATAGGAGGAGGGTGCCGCCCCGGTACTACCGGAGACCAAGACCGTCCTCCCATTGCTAATTCCCAGGTAACGAGCTAGGTGCGTACCTACGGCGCCTGCTGCGCCGGGAGGGAGTGCTGTGCCACCGTGAGGTCCCCCAACAAGGCGAGGTTGTCTCGCTGTCCCGCCAGATCCCGAAGGTAGAAACGAGCGAAGGTAGATTCTGCTCGCCAGCCCACCGCGGCCACGATGTCCTTGACAGCGCAGTTCCGATCGAATGCGACGCTCGTGGCCATGGCGCGTACTTCGTGTGCGCGGATCTTCAGTCTCTGCGCTACGCGTGGGGAGAGATCCATGTATGCCGATCGTATTACCCAGCGCAGCCAGGAGGAGATCGTCTGGGCTGTGATATCAGTCTTGCCCTGGCGTATGGGCAGGAAGAGGCGGGAGCGCCCTCTACGGGTAACTTTGGTACGGCGCAGGTAGATGCGTAGGGCACGCACGGGATCCTGTCGCCGAGTCTCCGGAGAGCAGGCAGGCCCTCCCAGGGGCCGCAAGGTGATGATCTGTGGAGCAGTTAGGGGCGACCTTGTTTTGGCAATAAAGCTGGGGTCCGTTAAGAGCTGCACGGAGCGATCTGCCCTGAACTGGAGGCAGTCTGGGCGGGTAGAAAGAGCGTGTAGCTCGCTAACTCTGGACGCGGTGGCCAAGGCTAGAAGGAAGCAGGTCTTGCGTGTCACATTTGCCAGAGGGGCTAGAGCGAGTGGCTCGAACTGGGAAGAATTCAGCCACGTCAGGACCCAAGGTAGGTCCCAGCGAGGAACGAGAGAACGCTGAGTCGGACGTTGGAGGCTGAAGCTGGACATGAGGTCGGAGAGGTCCTTACAGGCGCCGGGGTCTGGAAGGCCGAGATGACGGTACGTGTCGGCGACCATGGATAAGTATCCCCTGATGGTGATGGGCGCCAAACCTTGGACCTCGAAGAGCCATAGGAGAAAGTCCGCTAGCTGTGGGTTAGTCAGTCCGGTGGGTAGGAGGCGACGGGCGTCGCACCAGGCACACAAGACGCGCCACTTCCCTTCATAAACACGCCGGGTGGACGGCTTGCGGGCTGCAGCGATTGCCTCCACTGCTGCACCAGAGAAGCCTCGAGCGGTGAGGGCGCGCTGCACAACCTCCAGGCGTGAAGAGACAGGCGTTCGGGACAAGGGTGGAAGAGAGCCTGCCTGGGCTGCTTGAGCATGGAACGGGGCGTGGGCAGGCGCAGGGGAGGAGAGGTGGCGAGGTTGAGTATGTCGGTGGTCCAGGACCGGGCCCAAGCCAGCGGGGCGACCAGAAGCAGGACTGCGTTGCTCCCTCGAAGTTTGTGGAGGACCTTGGGAATGAGGACTGTCGGGGGGTACGCGTAAGCGATGAGGCCGTCCCAAGGAATCGAGAGGGCATCGACTGCCCAGGCCAGCGGGTCTGGAATCGGGGAGACGAAGAGGGGAAGCTGGCGGTTCCACCTCGTAGCAAAGAGGTCGATTAAGGGAGTCTCCCAACGGGCGCAGATCATCTGGAAGATATCCGGGCGCAACGTCCATTCTGTGTGGAGCAACTGGCCGCGGCGAGAGAGCGAGTCCGCCAACACATTCAAGTGGCCAGGAATGTGTCGTGCGAGGAGTGTAATGTCGCGTTCCTCGGCCCAGCGCATCAAACGGAAGAGGAGCATACAGAGGTCGGGAGATCGGGTGCCCCCCTGTCTCTGGATGTAGGCCACCACCGTCGAGTTGTCAGAGAGGACGAGAAGCCGCTGGTTCCTGAGCTGGTTCTCCCAAACGAAGAGGGCTTGCCAGACTGCCTGCAGCTCTAACCAATTGCTGTGCTTGTCCGCAAACTCCGGGGGCCAGAGGCCGGAAGCCGAGGAGAATTGAGGAAGCAGGTGGGCTCCCCACCCCGAGAGGCTCGCGTCGACACACAGGGAGAGGTGCGGGGGGGGGGGGAGGACAAAGGGACTCCCGAAGCCAACCAAGCCGTGTCGGTCCAGCGTAGAAGGTGAGGGCGAACCAGGGGGGAAACCGGGACCAGGTGGGTAAGGTCGCCAGAAGAGGGTCTCCAGAGAAGCAGGAGGTGCAGCTGAAGGGGGCGGGCGTAGAGGCGACCCAGGGGGAGAAGGTCCGCCGCTGCGTTGATCAGTCCGAGGAGTTGAAGCCAAACTCGGGCGGGAGCTGCTTCCTGCTGAGCTAGCTGGTTGGCGAAGGTGGCCAACTTCCGAATCCGGGGATCCGGGAGGCGAACAACGTTGAGATCGGTGGCAAAATCCATTCCGAGATGAATGAAGCGGCGCGAGGGCGTGAGATCTGACTTCCCGACGTTGAGGAGGAACCCCAGTCGCGACAGCAGACGCATCAGAGTATCCCTGTCCTCTTCCAAGACGGACTCGACGTGGTTTCTCAGGAAGAGATCGTCGAGGTAGTTGGACATAGGGCTGAGAGACGACTGCCGTGCCTTGGCCATAACTGCATCCATCAAGCGGGTGAAGACCCAGGGGCTGAGGTTGAGGCCGAAGGGTAGGGCTCGAAACTGGTAAACGGTTCTATCGAACGCGAAGCGCAGATACCTCTGGGCGGCCGGATGTATGGGTACGTGTAGGTAAGCGTCGGAGAGATCCAGGCTGACGGCGTAATCCATGGGTCGCACCGCGGTACGCAGGGCTCGGGCCGTCTCCATGTGGAAGGAAGGAGCCACGATGAAGCGATTTAGGGCTGAGAGGTCGATCACTGGGCGCCACTTGCCGCCAGGCTTGGGGACGACGAAAAGTCTGCTGTAAAATCCCAGCGAGTCTGCGCGGCGCACAACCTCTGTGGCATCCTTCCTCAAGAGAGAGTCGACTTCCCCCCGTAGGGCGCACTCCTTGAGCGGGTCTGCGGGGATCTCGGTCCACAGCGGAGTCGTACGCAGAGGAGGAGGGGAACGAAAGGAGATCCGTAGGCCGCCGGAAACAGTGTCTAAAATCCACGGGTCTTCTGGAATCAGTAATCGCCACTCGTCGCTGAAGAGGGCGAGCCTGCCGCCGACTGGAGGACCCGAGACGGCCGGCGGAGGCGGAGGAGGGGAGGAGTCACTGAGCCCGCCCGCGCCCAGGGCGACGGGCGGGACGGGGCCAAGCGGGGGCGGGGGCGTTAGCTTGGCCGGGGCGACCGAAGGCGGGGCGACGGAGACGCAGGGACTGCAGCTGGGTTGTTGACGTCGGGGCGACGGGTCTGGAGATCCGCAGGGGGCGACCCACGGCCTTGCGGGCTGACTGAAAGCGCCGAGGAACAGACTTGGGAGGCCACCTGTCCGCATTGGAATCCTTGACGGCTTGCCAGGTGTCACCAAAGAGAAGGGGTCCCCCGAGGGGGGCCCGACGCAGCTGGGTCTTCAGGTCGGCAGGCATTCCCCGGCAGGCCTGCAGGACAGCGTCGCGGCGGAGTAAATCACAATTGGCGGCTGCAGCCATAGCGTTGACCGAAGAGTGATACGCGGCGCGGCTGGCCGCTTCAGCGAGGACGAGGAGGTCGCCAAGAAGGGGGGTCAGGGACGGGTGCCACGAATCTTCCACGCGCCGGAGGAAGGCTTGCGTAAGGAGCTCCATGAAGCCGGCGCAGGCCAAGGAATTCCTGACAAGCGAAGCCGTCTTGTCCAAACCCGCGGGGAGCGCGCGTCTGAGTGCAGAGGCCCCACCCGCCTGAACCACGGCGGCTGGATCCACCGGAGGGAGAGGGCAGAGGAAGGCCTGGGAATGGCCGGCGTACCACTGCTGGCGGAAGTACATATCGAGGTCCGGAGGCCATCTGTGGTCCGAGAAGAAATTACTGTCTCTTGAGTCAGACAACAGGTGGGCCGAGAACACATCCCGAAGCTCACGAAAGGAGGGGGGCTGAGGGAGAGTCTTGAACTTCTTTACCTGTCTACCCGCGTCGACGAAGGCAGAAGGCTTCCTCTTCAGGGGGGGGGATGGAGGGCAGTCCGCTGCCAGAAGCGTGGGGAAGATGAGGCGAGCGACCTCGCCGAGGGCCAGAAGAACCTCTGTGCGGGAGGAGGCCGGTAACCCGTGGGCTGTCGACGCATCCGAAGGAGAGAGCGGCGAAGGAGAGCGGCTGAGACCTCCGAGGAGAACTGAGATGGAATCATCAGGGAGAAGACTCAACGAATCGTCGTCCACGCCGCCGAGAGCCGTCGAAGAGGGACGGCGACCGTGACTCCGAGAGCGCGCAGCTCGACGAGGACGAGGGGAGCCATAAGGCGCCGAAGCACGCAGGGGAGAGCGACGTCCGCGACGGCGACGCGACGCACTAGAGGAGCGGGAACGGCGGCGGCGACCAGACGAGCGACTACGAGCTGGAGACCGTGATCCTCAGGAACGAGGAGGAAGGAAAGAGGCTGGGCGAGGGGAAGGGGAACGGGCGGGACGAGGCAGACGGCGGGGAACGTGGGACGAACGCCGCGAAGAGGTAGAGCGCGAAGGTCCATGGTCCAGATGACGAGAAGAATCCCGAACTTTACGGCGCTCACACGAAGGAGCGCGAGAGTGGTGGTCAGACTTCGATCGCAAGGAGGAACTGGACACAGGTAGTGGTGTGGTGAGTGTGCGCGAATGTCTCCGCGAGCCGGACTCTGTGGCGAGGCGGGCTCGCAGCGGCCGAGGGGGATCCAAGGCCTTCCTAGGAGACGAGTGGGGACCGGTTGACCATGGACGGCGCGAGGCACGTCTCTCCGAACTGACCTCTGTCTCGAGATGGGTTCTCTGCCTGTCGTAAGGCTTGGTCCAAGCGCGTTCCCTCCTGGGAATCCGCGCCTCGAACTCCCGACTCCGCACACTACCTTGCTGTGTCCGCTGTGGAGATCTTTCCAGACTGGGGCCATCGGGGGCAAGAGCGGTCGGTGTGTCTGAGATGACAGCCGGCACTTCCGCAGGTCTTGCAACAGGCACAGGTGTCGGGCGTTCACGTCGGTAGAAGCTCCAAAGTTGGACCCAGCGGAGCTCCGGCCAGACGGCGCAAACGTCACAAGAACGCTCAGATGTACAGCCGACACACGGCAGGCAGACCTTGTGCGAATCCGAGGGCCACTGGAAACCTCCACACTGCGTGCAGGTCATCAGGAGGGCACTGCAACACACCAAACAAACAACGTGCCGGTACGTGGTCGAGACCAACAGGGCTCGTCCTACCAAGGGGAACCGTACCGAACGATATGGACAAACGGGCTGTGCCCCCAGGCCATACTGTTATAGCGTCCGAAGCTAAGCTTGCGTCTTTAGAACAAAGCCTACCCCAGCCAGGCTGGAGAGGAATGTGCGCCAAACGACAATAGGTTTAGTTTAGTTTAGTTATTTGGGTTTAACGCCGCGCAGGCGACTAAGGCCACCACACGGCGGGCCAAACGACAATAGGGACGAAAGGCCGTGCCCCCAGGCAATAATGCTGTAGCGCTCTAAGCTAAGAGTGCGCTCTCGAAACGAGCATACCCCAGCCAGGCCGGAGATGCAACATGAGCCACGCGCCGCAGCTGGTTTAAACAATGCTCCCCGAAGGCTACCCGGGGAAGCCAGTAATTTCACCCCAAAAGGGGAAAGGCGAGGGCACCAGGGCCCCGCCGAGCTAAGAGTCCCCGCTCAACGAAACCCACACAACACGAACAAGGTAGAGTCCAAAGGCACAGGCCGGTACCCCGCCCGGGGACCGGCTCCGGGCCCAACTAACTATCCTACCTCTCTGCCGAAGCGGTAGCGGGAGAAGAGACGTCCATGTCGCCACCGGCGAAATGGCGGGAACCAGCAGGTCCGCCAAGCGAAGCCAACCAAGGAGGACGCCAAGCGAAGAAGCGCAAGCGAAGCTGCAGCGAAGCAAGAAGCGAAGCAGAAGCGAAGCAACAGGCGAAGCCAAAGTCACGGCGAACTCGAGCACCAAGACCGACCGGTCGAAGGGAGCGCGAGGCTAGAACACGTCCGAAGGTCGTGAGCCTACGTAGCTGACTGGCGAGTCAGGTGACTCGGAACCGGATAGGCAGGTCCGGGAGACAACTCTTGGCCCCTCTGGAGGGTTCCCCGAGTGCCTCCCGGGTTGTGTGTGCACACAACGGGTTCGTAGGCTAGAATTTGAGCACGTAGTAGACACTCCCATTTGTCATGTCATCGGTAATGTTTTTGATGAAATAAATACCTGAAAACACATGCAATCACTATGAAAGGCAGCATAGCATGCTAAAACAATGCACAGCAAGTAATCATGGAGCACATAAACCATAACAGACACAAAGAGAACAACTGTCTGCACATTTCATTACAGACTTTCTTTCAGTTTTTCCATTTCAAGATTGATCATCTTCTCCAGGTTAGCAATGTCCTCTTGCTTGGATTTTGCCTTCTGACGCAGGGCATTGGATTCTGTCACAAGACGAAGAGCACCTGTTGCCTCACAGTCTAGCGCCACTTTGTCTGCCTTGGTCACTAGTTGCTGCACCTCTCCCTCAAACCGCCTTTTCTTTGGAAGTACCCAACGGAGAAAGAAACACGCTTAGAAAAGACGGGTACAACACAATTTATTAATATTTCGGGTAAATACCCTTTGTCAAAATAGACAAACAAACAGAGAGATTAGCCGCTACTTATCTTCATTGGCAGAAAGATTGAGATGCTGTGGCAGGTGGTGCGCAAGCTGCTGTTGTTGTCCCATGGCCAAGCGTCAGTGGAGCGAGGGTTCTCAGTGAATAAAGAGACAACAACAGACAATATCAGCACCATGGGCTTGGTTGCAAGGAGACAGATATACAACCATGTCCAGCAAGCTGGTGGTACTTCTTTGCATATTACACGCTTGGCAGTCACCTTTTTGGTCTGGATTGATTATTCGCCTTTTCTTTGCTTTCAACCCCCCCACTTCAGTCTCCATTGCTTTCTTCTTTTCACCCCTTTCTGCCTTTGCCTTTTCTTCTTTTTGCAAGTCCAGATACTGGCTGTACCTGGATCTGGCACTTGACGCAGAGAGCATAAGCTCTTTCGAAATCTGTACTTTTATGACACCACCAGCTTGCTGGACATGGTTGTATATCTGTCTCCTTGCAACCAAGCCCATGGTGCTGATATTGTCTGTTGTTGTCTCTTTATTCACTGAGAACCCTCGCTCCACTGACACTTGGCCATGGGACAACAGCAGCAGCTTGCGCACCACCTGCCACAGCATCTCAAATCCCTTCTTCTTCCCCATGTGATGAAGCATAAGGGTGTCCACTCGGCTATTTTCTTCACCTGGAATGAAGTTGACGAACTCATCGTGGTCAAAAACTTGATCCAAAAATGTCCTGTACTGTGAAACCATTTGGTTAACATCCCTGTCTGGAACTCTACCAGCCTCAGTAAGAAGCTGCAAGATTGCTGTGATCCTTTTCTCATTCTCTTCACGTCGCTCTTTGGATGCCATTTCCCTTGGATCAAGGCATCGCATGTTGCGCACAAGTGAATATGCAACGGGTGCCTTCTCCATCATCTTTTTCACCAACTCTCGCAAGAAGGCTCTGCAACTTGCTCGGAAGTCTACCTTCACTTCCTCTGATGCTTTGGACTTGCACAGCTGCTTGTCGACAACGAAACCCACTTTCAATTTTTCAAGAGGTAGAAGATTCTTGGCAGCGTTGAGATCCACTTTGATCAGTGCGGCCAAAGAGACATCCAAGACGTCAGGCTTTAGAAACCTGGACATCAGTGACTTCAGCAGAATGTGCAGGTCGGTGCAGATGAAAGGGAGCATAGGCCTGTCTGTCTGGTAGCTGGCCAGGAAGGGTTGAATCTGCACAATTAAAAAGCCAATATAAGTACCTTGAGAGATTGAGGGAGAGAAAGATTGATTGATTGATTGTACATTGCTTAACGTCCAGACAGCAACAAGGCTTTCTCAGGACGTGCCTGCACTGCTTGTGAAAAAAAAAAAACTATACAGAAAATTGAATGTATGTCGCCAGCCGGTCAAATACGTTAAATAAACCTACAACATGGGGCCTAAATAAAGCTAAGACCATTTAGCAACACACATCCAATATCAAGAGCTACAGGCAGTGCAGACAGTTGGGAGAGTTTTAAATAGACAAATACAGGTGAATGGACCAAAGGTAGACAGAAACACATGCCCCAGAATAGAAAGGAAACCCACCCTGTGGGGCTGACCAGGGTGACCCTGGGAACTAAAAAGTACCTAACCCCACCCAAGTCCCCCAGGGCAGACCCGGGTGGGGAGAGGGAGAGAAAGAGAGAGGGAGATTGATTGTACATTGCTTAACGTCCCGACAGCAACAAGGCTTTCTCAGGACGTGCCTGCACTGCTTGTGAAAAAAAAAAAAACAACCAACTAAACAGAACATTGAATGCATGTCGCCAGCCGGTCAAACACATTAAATAAACCTAACACATGGGGCCTAAATAAAGCTAAGACCATTTAGCAACACACATCCAATATCAAGAGCTACAGGCAGTGCAGACAGTAGGGAGAGTTTAAAAAAGGCAAATACAGGTGAATGGACCTCGGGTAGACAGAAACACATGCCCCAGAATAGAGAGAAAACCCCACCCTGTGGGGCTGACCAGGGTGACCCTGGGAACTAAAAAATACCTAACCCCACCCAAGTCCCCCAGGGCAGACCCGGGTGGGGTTAGAGAGAGGGAGAGAAAGAGAGAGAGGGAGAGAAAGAAAGAGAGTAAGTGTGTGTGTGTGGGAGAGAAAGAGAGGGAGAGAAAGAGAAATAGAGAACGAGAATAATCTACCATACCTATGTTATGTTGCAAAACTTTCAGGAAAAATGTATTTTTCTTTAAAATAAATTTTTTTGAAAAATACTTACCGATGGTATTACTTTTAGGAAAATGTTCCTTGCTAGTCTAATTTTAGCCCAAAATTGTTGTGTACGAGTATGGTCATGATGGCATGTGAGGAGCGCCATAGCCACGGCGGTAGCCTCCCTTCCGGTTCAACCACGCATGCGCTCAGCGCTTACCACTTCAGTCACTTTCTGTGCGGACCAGCGGCAAGCGGGGCAGGTGGGAGGGACCTTCGAGTAATACCATCGGTAAGTATTTTTCAAAAAAATTTATTTTAAAGAAAAATACATTTGTTTTCTCAAAACACATTACCGATGGTATTACTTTTAGGAAGAATCCCGAACAGGAGGCGGGTGCCGCTACAACGCCCCTACCCATGCCATCGAGGCGGCTAGAGCCGTCATCTCCAAGCAACCTTCCTCTAATTTTAGCAAAGATACCAACGGCGCCTAGGGCGCCGGGAGGGAGTGTTGCGCCGTCCCAATGTCCCCCACCACGAAGGTTCTGGCGCTGGGTGGAGGGGTCCCTCGGGAAGAATCTTGCGAGGGAAGACTCCGCTCGCTAACACAGCCGCCACAAGTCGAGACAGCACAGCTGCAGTCGAATGCTAGGCTTGCGGCCAAGTTCTGTTCTTGTGTGCCCTGAAATTCATGTTTGCTGTATCAGGGGCGAGTTCCCGGCAGGGAGGTCATCAATGAACGAGGCCAGGAGGAACAGTCTGTGCTGAGATGCCATTCAACCTGGGGAGGGAAGGAGTAGGCGGGCGAGTCCCCTGCGTAGCGGCTTTGTTCCGGCGCAGGTGCCCTCGTAACGCTCGTACCGGGTCCTGTAGCTGGAACACGGGTGGCGCTTGGATCTGTAATGGTTGTAAGTACTGTGGAAGCTGCCGATGCAGGAGGACGTTTCTGTAGCAACTCTCGAGCCGATAAGTACGGCGGAACCGGACAGCGTGCACTAGTCGGGTCTCTGCCTGCTGCCGGTGTAGTAGAACGAGCCAGCGACCGAAGTCGTGATGATGAGCGTTCTAACGTCTGGCAAGCACCACTAGTCGGGTCTGTGGTGATTACCAGAGTGTCTTTATGTTCAGAGAAGCGGGTCTGACTGAAACCTCAGGTCTAGTCTCTGTGACCGTACAGCGCGCACTAGTCGGGTCTGTGTTCGCTGTCGGCCCAGGAGGACGGGCTCGCGGCCTAAGCTGCGGTGTTGACTGTCCTCTCACCAGGTAATACCCACTAGTCGGGTCTGTGGTTCTTACCGGTGTTTGACCCTGTATCGTGCCGGTGTCCGAAGTCCACGACGGTAAAAGCCCCACAGCTGAGTCCATTGCTCTTCCAGCCCGGGGGCGCAGACCAGGCCCGGAAGTGACGTTGGGAGTCCCGTCGCCAGGTAATAGCCACTACGGGGTCTCGCTGGTGAAAAAATGTAACTGTGTAAGTGGTGACCAAGAGAAGCAGTCAAGAGGATCTGGTCTTTGCTATGAAGGTCGGGTAGGGTAGCAGGTGAACAGAACCGACCGTCCGGGACTGCCACCCGGCGGAACGCGCCGAAGGGCGCGCACTCGCTGCCGTGAAGGCTGAGGTGAGGGCCAAGAAGCAAGTCTTCCTAGACACGTCCTGTAGTCTCGCCGGCTGGATCGGCTCGAAGCGGGTCGAGTAGAGCCAGGTGAGGGCAAGTCCCTCCGCTCCGGTCAGGCGCCGCCGAAAGCCGGAATTCCAAGTCGACTCCACCCAGGCAAGCGAGAGCTTCCGCGAGGTCCCGAAACTGTCGTCTTGGAAGAGGACAGCAGGAATCGGTCGCCGCTGACCAAGGCCAGGTCAATGCGAAGTGGAGGGTAGCACCCCGCCGGGAGAAGGACGCGACGAGCTGAAAACTACTCTCAACCGAGGCTAACTCTGAGCTGTGTGCGTTGTCCCCGATGTAGACCGAAGAAGGCCCCCGCAGTGTGGTCGGTCGGAACAGTCCTCGACCGCGCTGACCTCTATGATGGTAGACAGCTACTTGCTATGCAACAACGCACGCCTGGAGTATGCAGCCATGACGTTCCCGGGACTGCGCCGTCGGTGCCACAAACGTCGCCTCCGTCCCTCGGATGTAAGCCCCCATCCGGTGCAGCAGACGAACTGCGCCTCCGCGGAAGAGTGGTCCCTGCCAATCCCGTCCGACGGTCTACGATGACCGCGCGCCTGTCCAGCCTCAGAGTACCTGGAAGACTGCTACATCCAGCTGTGAAGCAGCGTGAATCGGCTGTGCCACCGTCCTTGTTAGCCTCCTTGTGGGTCTGCCCGGGGGGGAGGGGGGGCCAAGGAAGGTCACCACCGCGCAGAGCCCTGCGTGGTCGGCTCTCCAACTCGGGTCGGCCGCGAGAAGCGTGCAGGGCGGTATCTCGAACCCTCAGACGCAGTCTGTAGCCGCAGCGAAGCGTTGGCAGCGGAAGAGAAGTAGGGTCACAAGTTGAAGCCACCAGTGCCTCCCAGCGTCCTGGAGCGGAGACAGAAGCCGGCGACAAGGACCCGGCACCCGAACGGATGAGGAAGAGACTTGAATGCGTGACTCGATGAGGGGACCTGCTTCGTCCAAGGCCAGAGGAGACCCCCTCCTCTATCTGCAGGCAGCCGGTGGCGAATCCAAGCCCTCCCGTAACTGCGAGCGTAGCGACGTGGAGTAGCTATCATCGCCCAGCCACGGTGAACGACGTCCTCTGGATCCAAGCGGAATAAGCTGTCTGTCCCGCACGCAGGAGAACGGATGTCAAAATGCTCCGAAGCCCGGGGAACCCGGGCAGCGGCGATCCAATGAAGGTGGACCCAGCACTTGGAAGGAACAGCGTAGTATCCGAGGGCCGGTCCCACGAACTCGAACGGCGACGAAGAACTTCAGAGCGCCCGACTTCCCATTCGTAGCAACCCAAAGGAACTGGGACGGCGTCTCCTGTTCCACGTATCCCTGGTCTCCGTGAGGTGAGCACTGCTTCCAAAGACAGGCGAACTGTAAGATCGTGACCGATTGCCGGGAAAGGGTCCCATCGTGGGGTCGTCTCTCTGCACTGCAACTAGAGCAGGTTCTCGTCTGCACGGTCGGGGTGAGGGCGTGGCCCAACATCACTGAGCCGGGATCTTGTCGTGTGAAGTGCAGCGGTCCTGTATCCCGTGCTGAAGCCGCAAGCCGTAGAAGTGTCGGTGTAGCCCGAGACGGGAGATGGCGCCAATGCGAGTACAGCCCGGGCGAGGGCGCCCAATTAATCATAATCATAATAATAAATTAATTAATCAATACTTAATGACCGAGTCAGAATACCACCCTGTTTTCTCATCTCCATTTTCTCAAGGCTGAAGTAAACGGTTCAGTGGTTCTAGGATTATAGCCTTTTAAGGATAAGAGGTGTTGTGCCCCAGCGGTCTGGCGAACCGCCGCGCCGCTGGGAATGCAACATTTTAACACCTGCGGCAAAGGGTTAAAACGCCTAGCTGGAACGAAAAGGCTCTAGTCGCCGTATCACGACAGACTAACATACCCAAAAGATGCACGCTACCGCGCGAGTCATGCTCTCACCTAGACAAGCGTCACTGACCTGCGCCCGAGAAGCCGAGCAGTGGCTGCATGTCCTATGATTTGTCGCCTGGACCGGGACTGGAAGCGTCGTAGGTTCGGTTGCCGACGTCAGCCCGGCAGAATTAATTGGTCTTAGCCATCCGAAGAAGGGGGTTGCCAGCTATCACTCCGGCTGGCAAGTGCTCAAGATATGGTATCTTGGTCGCCACGGTAAGGGAACCTTAGAAGGGCCCTCCGCGAAAAGCGACTACAAGCTTACTGGACCGGGACGTCTAGGTCACTCGCTGACTTGGGTCCCCCCTTGTTACTCTAGCCGGCTCTGTCGAACTGTCGCTTGTCCACTCTGGCCTGCGGACGGGACAGTGGAGCGGTCATCTCTCGTGGCCGGGTCCCGTGAGTGTAAGGTTCTCGCTGTCATGTCGATGATCCGCCGACTGAGCCAGGCCTGGGAGCGAGGTCTGGTCGGAAGCTGACGCCAGGCCGGCAGAAGAATCATTGGTTTTAGGCCCCTAAGCAGAGATTTGTCAGCTAATCCTCCCGCTGACAAGCGCCCAGGAAAGGTGTCTTATGCTTCACTGTCCCGGGACAACAAGTCACTGACCCTGACTCGGGTCCCACCTCGTTACTCTTGGGCGTCTCTGTCCGGCGATCTCGTCTCCGCCAGGCGATCTCTGATAGGCAAAGTGCGCCCTGTGTGGGGCAACAAGCCATTGCTCCCGACTTGGGTCCCACCTTGTTATCCTTGGTCGCCTCGTGATGGGTGTGCCTAACTCCCCGATCTAATGAGTGGAAGTCGAATGGTCACGAAGCCTCATCTGTTCGGGGTACTTGTCTCAACCTGGTCATAGGCAGTCCCCACCAGCGTGCCGGCGCAGACTTGTATGGCGGCGAAAAACGAAGAACCGCTCCGCACGACTCCAAGTCCCAACTGCACGCAGCGCGTCTACTACCGCTCCCTGAAGAGAGGAAGTGTGCCGGCAAGTGCGCTCGACTGAGTGAGGAACCGGAACCGGACTGTAGAGCTGCGTTCTTGCCGTAGGAGTGTAACCCGAGCCGTCCTCTGAGGTCGGAACCTGCTACCAGCGAAGGAGTTCTTTCGTCTCTCGTAGAATCTATCGCCGCAGCCCTGCCCTTGGACCGGAACCCCACGGGGAGATCCTGCCTGAAGCGCTGACCTCTTGCGTTAAGAGCGACGAGGACGAGGCTCCATAAATTGTAAGCAGCAACGTATGTGTGAAACCAGCCAACGGTGTTGAACCTGTTCCCGCGCCGAACTTGCCGCTGAAAACGGCGGAACCGGGAAGAGTCCACAGAGGCGGGTCTGTAGAACTGCCGTGATGTACTTGTAAGATATCCCATGTCGACGAAACGTCCGCACTGGAAGTCCCCTAGTCTGTCTGCGGTAGCTACCGGTGTAGAACGGGAACGCGACCGAAGTCGCAGCGTTGACTGTAGTGTCGCCTGCCAGAACCACCAGTTGCCTGTGATACTGTAAGGTATCTCGTGTCGACAAAGTCGACCGAACTGGACAGCGTACACTAGTCGGGTCTGTGTAAGCTGCCGGTGTGGTAGAACTGCTCGCGACCGCCGTCGCAGCATAACTGTTCTAACGTCTGGTAAGCACCACTAGTCGGGTCTGTGGTGATCACCAGCGTGTTATACTTTCTGAGAAGAGGGTCTGCTTCGAAGCTTAGCTCTTGTATCTGCGACCGTACAGCGTGCACTAGTCGGTCTGTGCCTGCTGCCGGTGCAGGAGGACGGGCTCGCGGCCTAAGCTGCGGCGTAGACTGTCCTCACACCAGGTAATACCCACTAGTCGGGTCTGTGGTTCTTACCGGTGTTTGACCCTTCGTCCGTGCTGGTGTCAGCCGATTATGTCGGTAAAGCTCCATAGCTGAGTCCACTCTCTACCAGCCAGGGGCGTCGACCAGACATGGCAGCGCAGAAGTACAGGCGAACAGGCAGGCAAACTCATGTTCGTCAATGGCCACTGGCATCCGCCACATCTGAACAGGTGTATAAGTGCCAACTGCAAAACAAAGCATAGCATTGAAATGCAAGCGAACGTGCCCCCGCAGGCACGCAAAACGAAGTGTAACGAACAGAGAAGAGTTCACGGCGTATGCTGACGCACGGCGCTCTACCCTTTCCCTGAGCGCCGGACGGAAGCAGTGACCGAGATTTTACCTTGCCATAAGCAAAAGAAGAGGCACGAAAAAGGACAGGCACGCAGTGTAGCCCGGCGCCGTCCCACCAAAATGGCGACGAAGACCAGTTCCGTCAGGCCAAGGGCTGCGAACGGTGTAGGACGCAGAGACGACAGTCAACTGTACTGCGAAGTAGGAACAAACCGCGAGACACAGGCAGCAACCAGGTAGCATCCGAGTCTACGAAGCTAGCCCAGGGCGAAGCCAAAAGGCACCAGCCTAGGAGGACACAAGCCGACCGGCCAACTAGTGAGTCAAGTTCACAAGATGTCTCAGAGAACCCGGCACGCCGAAATCGTAACCACACGAAAGCGTCCAAGCCCAAGGCCACAAATTTCTCTCTCTCTCCTAGGAAATCCTCGAAACACCCGTCTTCCACCGAAGACAAAACGTCCGAACGTAGAGAGCACAAGGCGTACACAACCTACTGCTGACTAGCAAAGAAAGTGACTGAAGTGGTAAGCGCTGAGCGCATGCGTGGTTGAACCGGAAGGGAGGCTACCGCCGTGGCTATGGCGCCCCTCACATGCCATCATGACCATACTCGTACACAACAATTTTGGGCTAAAATTAGACTAGCAAGGAACCTTTTCCTAAAAGTAATACCATCGGTAATGTGTTTTGAGAAAACAAAGTGGATAGTGAGAAAGAGCCAAGCTTGTGCGATTGATAGTACTAACCTCCCGGGCAATCGTTGCAAAGAAGTGCAGCTTCGCCAGTAGAAGTGGGTCCTGGATCAGCTTGCTGACGAGTTGAAATGAATAGTTGTTTGGCTCTGGCACATCACGTGATTTGGCAGCGCTGCAATAGGCTGCCACATCAGGAATCATCTGGATTGCCCTCTCCACAGGCTCAACGTTTTCCAGCCATCTGCACACCATAAATTAAGCACCGAAATCAACATTTTTCATAAATTAGAATAATACAACCGTGTAAACAATGAAACAGAGTGTGATTACTTTTAATATATGTGTGATAGGGATAGATCTATAGAGAAAGAGGTGCAACCCAAATATGCCAACATACCTGTGAGAGCAAAACTTCAAGGGGAAGGTGGTCGTCCCTGAAACATTGGTGAAGTCCTCCCTGCGAGCAGGACAGTCCAGGAACAAGGTGTAAAGTCTGCCAAGGAATTCTTCTATCTTCCATGACGTAGCCATGCAGCCAGCTCGAAAGGAATTGTGTAAGACATGGAGCCCACAACTTCCTGCCTGCAGCATCTTCACTTGTGATTGAGCCTTGTCTTCTTCCTGAAGATCATTGAACACCTAATAACACAACGCACACAAAAAGTAAAGATAAAAAAAAAAAACACAATTTTTTAATAAAAAAAAAGTCATTTTTGACAAACTGTGACAGCAAAGGTGGATTAAACTAAATAAAAGCATGCACATTCCTAATAATTTTTTACATTGACGCTACAACAAAATGAAGTGAGAAGCAACAGAAAGTATGGGGCCCAATAACAGTGGCAAAAGAGAAGCAAGTTGTGAGTTTTGATGAGATTAAAAAAAACAAAAACATATTCAAGTTAAATCACATTACTAACCTTCCAGTTAACATTGGGCCCGTCCATGGATAGTTGAAGAAGGTTTCCATAGCCCAGCTCGGAGACAGTGGTAGAAAGCTTTTGGAGGATGTCGTTGGCTCTGGCATGTCCCAAAAACTCCGATGTCAGGTAATGTGACACCACTTTTTCCTCTTGCCACAAGCGCACATGAATATCCAGCTGTTTTAACTTTAAGTTCTTGTTCAGGGTCTCATCAAACAACAGGACATATCCATTTCCACCGCGTACACTCTTCTTGAGCAGATCAACGAAGTACGGAGCCAAACCAAATGTGGCGAGATAGCGGGTTTTTGTTTCTCCGCACGCGTACATTTTTGCAACATCACAGGTGGGAAACATAGCAGCAAACAGGCGGCTGGTAGCCTCGCATGATCTGAAGCTCAAATGGCTCTGCACAACGTGGAGTGTGTGCAAAATTTCTGCCTTCAGTACGTCGGACGACTGAAACTGTTTCGCTATGCTTCGAATCGGAGTGGATACTGTGGATGCAACTGGTTCTGATGCAACTGCCACGACTGCCACTGGTGTTGCTGAATTTGTCGATCCACCCATGTTTTCCTCAGATTCTCTTTCTGTACTCGCGGTGGCTGACGATGCACTGATAAATTCCGTGAGACGGACGGCCGGTTCACTGGCTTTAACCAGTTTTTTGTGCTTGATCCCTTTGGCGTGGCTCCTCAATGCCGCTTCACCCATCACACGAATGTCAAACGTTTTCTTACACGCACGGCAAAATGCGGCATGCTTATTTCCTTTTGATTCACTAAGCCAGTCTTTCCATCCTGGCTTTTCGACCCAGTCATGGTTGAAGATACAGGAATTCGACGGCATCTTAAGTCAAACGTCTACCACTGGTCACAATTTTTCTCCGACTCCAACACACGCCAATTTACGCGGACGGAAGTGAAACACTGTCGAGTGCGCATCGCTCCGAGGGTAGGAGAGGGGAGTTCAGTTTTTAGGTCGGGTGACCTCCCTTATCGGTAGCAGACGACAGTAATGGCAACCTCCGAACGCGAGTGAGGGAGGGGAAATCCCGTGACCGATCGAGCAAGGTATCGTCAAAATTACGGGCTTTGAGGCAAAATAGAGCTTGGAATTCTAAAATTCAAGGACTTTTCAAGGATTTTAGGGTAAAGTTCTATTTTCAAGGACTTTCAAGGACTAGAAATTAGGGTCTCAGAAATCAAGGTTTTCAAGGATTTTTCAAGGATGTGCGAACCCTGCCCGAGTCGCAGATTTATCGTCTGCATCGGCCTTGCTTTGATTTAATATGCATATTTATGAGCCTACGTCACACGGCAGAACCCGGCCGACTATCAGTGCATCCCAATACTGCAGGTCACGAGGTCATCGGTGTGGTGTACACGTGTACTGATGTTCTCCGGCATCCCTTTGACGCAATTTTTCACAAGAAGCAGGGTTCGGTTTACCCCTGCGGCTTGCGGCATTACCGCATTGTTCTTGAAAATCCCGCATCGGCTCTCAATTACGAGTGTTACAGGGCGCAATGCTATCCAGTACCAGTGCGCCACCGCGGTTTCGTTTTTCCGCGGAGTTTGGGATGCATCCATGCCGCTGATTGGCTGAAAACGCTCGGTTCAGTCCAATCACTGAAGGCTTACTTTCACCAGTTCGTTGCTCTGGTTTGCATTCTGGCGGCGCGTGTTTCACAGTGGTTCTAGACTTTTCTGCCAAGACATCTGAAAAATGCCGCCGAAAAAGAAACCAAAGCTTCTTCCAGGACAAGCAATTTTGTCCTTTGGACCAACTCTGAGTCAGGTCACAATCAAAAAGTGAGCAATCCGGACCGTAGTACCGATCAACCTCAGCCGAGTACTTCGACGTGTGTCAGTGATCAAGGTGAGGGGAAACAGAAAGTAAAAACTTTTCAGAGAACTTGGTTAACGCTGTATCCGTGGCTCAGATATGACGAAGACAAGGCCAATATGTACTGCAATCTGTGCAGAAAGCATGGAAAAAAAACACAGCTTGGCGGCAGGCACTGTTCCGCACTAGCACACTGACTCGCCATGCAGAGGGCAGCGATCATCAGCTGATAATTAACGCACCTGCTGAAGCGGCCAGTATGAAAGAAAGACAGAAAACCGCACTGGGGAAGAAGGAAGAGGCTGTGGTGGTGGCATTGAAGGCCATGTTTTGGTTGTGCCAAGAAGGACTCCCCCTTCTGAAATTTTGATCGCTCATGAAGCTGCTGATGCATCTGAAGGTGCCAAATGTGGAACACCTGTGGGGCCCATTGAAATTAGGAGGAAGGGGCCCAATGCCCCATAGTCATTTTTTGCCAGGCTGAACCCTGAAGAAGTAGAATAAACCTTCCATACTCGCTATGCTGTCAAAATCATAATGCGGGTTCTGCTCGACCTGCTAGTATTTACTAGTAACGATCGTGCATACAGAGGGTGTGTCCTGTGATCCTTTCTTACCCCTCGGAAACATGCACCGTCTTTCCATCATTGAAACAGAACATTGGTATTTATACCCACTTTCTGGACTGGTCAATTTCACATCTCACACATCGAAGTCTACTTAACTGAGAGCATCATCGGAAACGACAAATGCAACATCGCAGCAGAAACACTACCTCTCTGAATTGAGTGAATGAGCACATAAACATGTTATGACCAGCAATGTGCAAAGGCTTTGACACACACCATAGTTTTCAGATCTCTGCAGCATAAAATGTGATAAATAGGTCATAACTATGTCATAAAACAGGCTTAAAATCTTGTGAAAGCAATAAGAAATAAATGCTACTGAAGATCATGAATTCTGAAAATCACTCGTGCTCTCGGAACTATAGGAAGATCGACAAAGACCGTAGATTACTTACTGATTCAGCAGGAAAGCATCAAATTCCGCAAGTGGGCTGTCAAGCCAAGCTCTTGCTTTACATATCCGTATTCCCTTGTCTGAAGTCAATTCTACTTAGAGGTATCTTGTCTCTCTCTTTCTCTTTATTCTCTTCAATTCCAAGTCTGTCATTGTCAGTGTGAGTCGATGATACTTTCTTTTTTTCTTCGCTGGTTCATCCACCATCTTGTCTCGGATTGGTTATAATTATGCAAATGACCTAAGGTCATATAGAATAGTTATGATGTCAGCTACCATCATGTATCAGAAGCAATTTTGTTAAGTGTCCCGTCAGAAAATTCCAGTGGGCCTCTTTTCACTTTGAATGGACGAAAGAAAGCATTTGGTGGGACAATAGGGTGGTCACTGTCTAAGTGGGTATGTATACTGAAGCCCAGTAAAAGCTTTTTGTGAACTGAAGCCTTTAAGATGATTTTATTTTAACCCCTTCCCTGCCAGTGCACACAAAAATTACGTCTTTGAAAGCAGAGCAAATTCATAGGTGACAGTCTTCAGTTCTGGAGACTGATTCAGCTTTTCCAAAATCAAAAAAAAGCCAAATTTCAGCTTTGTTGGTTTAAAAAAAACCAGTCTTTCAGCCAGGGGTTCATGAGATTATATATCTCTTGCTGGCAAGGATTGGCCACAGTTACATCATTTAATCTCTCTTTTTGCCCATGGATCATGGGTCACCCCTGCAAATTCAATACCAAATAATCTCATCAAAGGAAAATAGATTCTGAATAGGCTGGCAGGAGGCAAAGCAACTCATGAGCCCTGGCATCTGCAGGGGCAAACAAGGTTTCTTGCCTTTTGTAGTTGGGCGATATTCATATTTTTCCAGTAGTGAAGGGGTTAATGCACATCTCCGTGATTCAGGCATACAGACATTATTTACACACCCTCACAAATGGGGCTTTCTGTACCCTCTAAAACTGGACTAGTACTTTGCAAAGCCTTTGAACTGCTGTAATAGTGGGAGCTACAGTATTCTCAAACACAAACACATTCAGCTCACTTTGCCAGATCAACTCTGTCCAGCTTGAGAAGAATCTGCACCATCAAGGCCATGCTGTCAACAAAAGAATTGCAAAACATGTTGAAAAGATGTTTCTCCATTTAATCTTGTGCTTGCTGCTACTCTCTACAGTATTGGTGGTTGCAAGCACAAATGGGTTAATCATTTGCCAAAAACAATTTTAACTAATTAATTGGCAATTGCATCCAATTTTAGCATTTGAAACTTGGAGAGATACAACAGAACAGTTCACAGACTTTAGCATGTAAGGGAGTTCTTTAGCAATAAACATGGACTAAAAGTAAAATCTGCTTACCATTCAAGGTTATCAGACTGATGGAGAACTCTCAAAGCAGCATCACAGTTCTGTGCACACACACAAACATAAGTAGAAACAAATAAACAGGTGCCCCGTTGAAAAGATCAAAGCTAACACAGACAATATCCTTGTGCTATCAATCACATGGCGCCGAGAACTGGATGCAGATCTTAAGACCATGAAGATGACCTGGAACCAACAGGGGAGGAGAGCCCAAGACAGAGACTCTTGGAGATCCCTTGTAGGCGGCCTATGCCCCAGTAGGGGTGCAAGGCATAAGTAAGTAAGTATCAATCAGAGTTTGATCTGTAACTCGGGCTCAATAGCCATCACAAGTAAAAAGATAGCACAAACCTCCAGCACTCTTAACATACCTTTCTTTTGCTTTCTACTGCAAACACTTTGGAATTTTTCAGAAGATAGATCAACCATGACATTTCAAGGGTGGTGCCATAATAGCTACATGCAAAGCTATTCTAGCAATACCCTGAACAATCAACCTTTGTTGTAGTGTAGCACAGCTCACTGGCTTAATAAATAATTACCAGCTCATGGTAGTAGACTGACGCAGCCATGAGGACAAAGATGCTGTTGCTCACATCAACGCTGCCAGCCATCTTGGAGTCAAGGTCTCGCACCAAGGCATCTCTGTCAGAAATAAAAATACCTAGGTTTTAAAAAATGTATACTTATCGATGGTATTACTAATAGGAAGAAAAAGGTTCTTAGCTAGACTAATTTTAGCCAAAATTTGTTGTGTACCTATCAGGCCGTGTTGGCAGGTGAGGGGTGCCATTGCCTAGGTGGTAACCCGAGTAGCCCCCCTTCTATCCCATCCGTGCATGCGCCCAGCGGAAGCTCACCAGTCAGTTTCTTAGCGGACCAGCGGCAAGCGGGGCAGGTGGGAGGGACCTTTGAGTAATACTATCGGTAAGTATTTTTCGAAAAAAGTCATTCTAAAGAAAAATACATTTGTTTCTTCAAAACACATTACCGATGGTATTACTAATAGGAAGAATCCTGAAGAGGAGGCGGGTGCTGCTATAATGCCCCTAACCCACCCCCTAGAGACTAGAGCCGCCCTCCCTAAGCAACCTCCCGCTAATTTTAGCAAAGATACCTAGGGCGCCGGGAGGGAGTGTTGCGCCGCCACGATGTCTCCCACCAGCGAAGCTTTGCTGGCGCTGGCTGGAGAGGTCCCTCACGTAGAAGCGGGTGAAGGTAATCTTCTGCTCGCCATCCTACGGCCGCCGCAAGGTCTTAGACAGCACAGCTGCGGTCGAAAGCAAGGGTTGCGGCCAAGGCTCTGACCTCGTGCGACCTGATGTTCATCCGTGTGGCTGCATCAGGGGAGGGTTCATGGTAGGCGGAGCGTGTCACCCCTCAGAGCCAGGAGGATATCGTCTGGGCTGAGATGTCATCTACCTGGGGACAGTGGGAGGAAAAGGCGGGTGCGACCCCTGTGGAGCAGCTTGGTCCGGCGCAGGTGCACACAAAAAGCCCTCACAAGGGCCTGTTGTCTGGACTCATAGGTGGAGCCTGGGTCGCTCAAAGGTGCATGGTGACCAGCTGCGGGGCAGCCAAGGAGATCGGGTCTTGGCGAGAACGCCGGGTCAGGGAGCTCAAGGTTACGCAACCGGGCGGAGACCACTCAACGGGACTGTGGTGGCTGTCGGCACTAGAGCTCGGGCTTGCGGGCTAAGCCGCGGCGTTGAAGGCTTTACAACTGCTTTCCTTTCTGTTCGCGGCACTCGAGGATCCGCGACCGAGCAGAGGCCACTCGACGGGACTGTGGGGCTGCTGGCGCTAGAGCTTGGGCTCGCGGCCTAAGCCACGGCGTTGAAAGCTCTACAAACTGGTAAGAGGCCACTCATCGGGTCTGTGGGGCTAACCGGTGTTGGACCCCTTACCCGTGCTGGGTGTGTAGCTCGCTGACCCTGGAAGCGGGTGCACGGGCCAGAAGAAGCATGTCCGGAATCCTCGCCCACTGGGTTGGTTGATGCGGTCAGAGTTGAGCCCAGGAAGGACCCAAGGCGGGTCTCATCGGGGCACCAGTGAGCGAAGGGCGGGACGTTGTAGACCGAAGTGGGCCATCAGTTCGGCGAGGTCTTTAAAGGTATCAGGGTTGGGTCGTCCCAAGTGTCAGTATGTGTCAGCGACCATGGTCAGGTAGCCACGAAGGTGCTCGGCGCTGAACGCTGGTAGGGAACAGCCAGAGTGAAGAAGACCGCCAGCTGAGGAACCAACAATTCGTGGGGGAGAGGCGCACTGTCACACCAGTCACACAGGACTCAGCACTCCCCTTTGTAGCCTCGTCCATTTGAGATGCTGCAGGCAGTAGCGATAGCTTCCACAGCGCACTTGAAAAGCATCTAGTGGCGAGGGCATGCCACACCGCCTCCGGGCGGGAAAGAAAAGTCGTAAGGGGCACGGGTGGTACAGCTCCTGCCGTGGTTGCTGGAGCATCGTGCGCAGGGTTGGAAGCCGCCGCAGTGGAGCCGTGGCGAGGCTCAGGAGGTCGGTGGTCCATGACTTGGTCCAGCAGAACAAGGCCACCAGGAACAGGATGGTGTGCACCCTCTGAGCTTGAGTAGTACTTAAGTAACGAGCATCATCGGCGGGTAGGCGTAGGCGACCAGGCCATCCCAGGGATGGAGAGAGCGTCGACTGTCCCGGCAAGCGAGTCTGGAATCGGAGAGACAAAGCGGGGAAACTGTCGATGTCACCTCGGCGCGATCAAGGGAAGTGTCCGCTGCGCAGGTGACCCCAACGATGTCGGGACGGCCCGTCCCCTCTGCGGAGAAGCTGGCCGCGACACGCGATGGAGTCGGCCGGTCATGCAGATGCCCCTGGAAGCTCTTGCACGAAAGCGACATCACGATCTTCGCACCAACGGAGCCCGTGGCAGCGGCAGAAGTACAGGGAGAGGAAGCGTGCCCCGCCTTGCTACTGAAGTAGTCAACCACCGTGGCGCTTTAGGAGGGAATGAGAAGCTCCTGGCATGGGGAACGTGACGCGAAGCTGGACAAGGAAGTCCGGAGGCCATCCGCTGGAGGCAGGATAGGATCTCAGGAACAGGGTAGCACTCCCGGAGGCAAGGCTTGCGTCGACATGCGGGACATCCTGGGAGGAGGGGAGGAAGGGGAACTCCCGTCACGCGCCAGTCTGGAACCGCCCCGTGAAGAAGGTGAGGGCATAGCCATGGTTGCACCGGAACCTGAGACTCGAGGTCGCCCATCGAGGGTCGCCCGGGGAAAAGCAGGAGCTGCTGAGGCGGGGTCAGTAGAGACATCCGAGGGGAAAAAGGTCCGCTCAGGTACTCACCAATTCCCGCAGCCGAAGTCCCCGTCTGGTGGAGTACGCCTCCTCTGAAGACAAACGCTGCGCTGGGTTCCCCAAATGCTGCGTTCGCCACTTCGGAAGCTGCCATTCGCGAGGTTGGTGCGAGGTTCCGTCCACAGGTAGAGAAGCGGCGCGAAGGCGAGGGGTTTAACTTGCCCACGTAGACCAGGAACCACGCCTGCCGAGGGGATTCCGGGTGCATCTCGATCCTTCTCCAAGGAGGACTCTGACCAGTTACGCGAGAGGGATCATCTAGCAGGCATGGGAATTAGAAAAGTGAAGAAAGTCTGAAATTTCCAGCATGATTCTTCATTCCAGTGACCAAAAAATCAAAACGACAGGGGGGGGGGGGGAGGGGAGTAGCGTGGTCCTTCATTTCAGCGGCCAAAAAATCAAACGACAGGGGGGGAGTTGTTGCTTACCGCGTACCGGATCATGATCGGGTGCACACTAAACAGCACTCTGTCTTGAACGATATCCTTTCTCACCGCCATTTTCAATTTTCAACAACTCGTGATGCCGCCATTTTCCCCACACGTACGGTGCGCGAGACGGTAAGCGAGCATGAAAACGGTGCGTTCAGTGTTGTATTGCCCGCTTGCACGGTAAAGTAACGACTGCGTTAAAGCCACAATAGGTGACGCGTAACTCTAGCGGGCGGCATATCACTTGAACCAATGCGGCCTCGCAGTGTATAATGACTGGTGCTCAGTTACTTTTTGCACCCCAATTTTTTTTTTCGGCGGACAATTTTTTTTTTTTGGCGGCTGAGCAAATCATTTCGGCGGAAAGTTGCCTTTAGGCGGACAATTCCCATGCCTGTCTAGGGAAGTCGATGTGGAGCACGAAGACATCCGACTGGTCCTGTCTGCAACGGAGAACAGCAACGGTAGAACCCCCAGAGGCTGCGAAGCCACAACGTAAGTGCGCGAGCCTAGCAGGTCACGCCGTCAAAGGTAAAGCGGAGGGAACGGCTGGAAGCAGTGTCCTCTTCTCTAACTGGGGACGACCAGAAAGCAACGCAGTCCGAGGAGGTCTCCGACCGGCTCCGTATCATCTAGGAAGTCGCCGAGTCCAGGCTGAAGGCCCAGTCCAAGTCGGCACTGCGAGGCGAAGTCTCGGGCGGGCTCCCCGCCGAAGGACGGGTCGGTGACGAACTTGTACAGCGTGGTGCGCGCGTCGACTGTCGTAGCCGCTACGAAGGTCGGGATGTCGAAGCACAGAGGCCATCCTGAAGTCCCTGTTCAGACGAAGTGGTAGCAGGCAAGGCGTCGTGCCAGAAGTGATACGGGGTATGTGTTAGGAGAAGACTGGCCAGCCAGGAAGCTCGAAACCGCGGCTAGAGGAGAGAGTGTCCGATCATCAACGCTAGGAATGATAGAGGCCAAGACAAGGGTAGCCAAGTGCCGTCTCCACAGCAGACACGCCACAACCCGGGGTCGTAGAAACCGAGCAAACATTGTGGGGCGCCGGCGGGGACCCTGCGTCGTCGCGGAGCCACTAAGTAAGAAAACGGATCATAGTTTACAGCGCTTAACTTACCTTCCAGCTGTAAGTGCTTACAATGTGTACACGCCACCAACCCTACAAGCGGCTGAAGCCGCAACGGCGGCGGTGTGGCGAGCTGAAGTCGAGGCGCCCACTGCCCACAGTCTCATCCTGTCCAGTATAAAGGCACCGTCCCTGGGTTGCACGCCGTACAGCTGTGCTGGGCCAGAAGGCAAACCGCATAACCCATGTAGGCCTAGACGACCTGTCCCATGAGCGTCAGGCGAGCGGCCGCCACCGCTCCTGTAGTCTCGCCCGGGGCGAAGGTACTTGTAACGGGCCTGAGGCGGAACACTTCTGTTGGACTGTGGCAGGATCTTGGTCGGTCTTGTCCCGATGGCAGGTTAGGGTGACGGGTGGGAGCCGGGTCACGGGGACCAGTCTGCAGTAGCGGCGGTCTGTCCTGCAAGTGCGGCCGCCGTAGAAGAACGGACGTCCACTTGACCGTACTACCACTCCGTGGTCCGTCCACACCATCATAAGGGTAGACGGGCGAGCGAAGTCGACGTGAACCCGGCTCATCCCGAAAGAGCCTGGCGGGCGGGCGCACATAACCGAGCAGACTTGTCCGGTCATAACTCCTCCACTGAGCCTCCACCGTGAGACGGCCATAGTCGCCTGGGCGGAGTGGACCCGCAACAACAATATTACTTGATCTTGGAGTGGGACGCCGAAGCTTCAAGCAATCTCAACGTGATCCCGACTCATCGCTAACCCTTCCCCGAGGAGCGGGAGCACAATAATCCAGCAGTCTTGTCCACTAGTGGTCCCTTGTCACTGCCTAGAACGGGGCGCCGAACATTTGCGCTGGACCAAGTTGAGAATAGGGGGGGAGGGGGGTGGGGGGCCTACACCTTGTGGCCATCCTCATACCGGGTCCTATCAGAACTTCAAGATAGCGGGCACTGGCCGAAGTGCCAAGCATAGTCCCCGTTCTGCGGCTAAGGCACACCATCGGCCGCATGGTCCAGCAGTCTCATGCGGCCGAGAGTATAGTCCCTCACCGCGGCCGGGACATCTATCCTATATCAACATATGTGTTGGCGTATACCCCGGGTTGCAGTGGGCGTTGGTCCGGAGGGAGGTCTCAGGAGGATGCGCCGTGGGAACACGATCAGCGGGTGTCGGAACATACCTGGCGGTGCTTGAGAGTGCCGGCTTGCCTCCGAGACGCGAGAAGCAGTCCGTCGACGAGTCCACCTGTCCATGAGCGCGAACGTCGTCGAGCTACGGGAGTCCACTTGGTTTGTTCTACAGAGCTAAGGCTTGTCCGTGCCGGGGAGAAGACGGGGTATGTCGTCTCGTTGCGCGCCCGTGCTGAGTCTCCTACTTCCTACCACGGAGCGGGAGTGCGTCAGGCCAGCAGACTTGTCCGGTCATGGTCCCCAATCACTAACCTGGAGCGGGGTTCCGAATCCCTGTGCCCGCGCTGGTCTTTTGCCTTGCTGAGGAGGAGGCAATGACTGAAGCATCGCAAGGCGGAAGAGTCTCCACAACCTGGTAAGCAGCACTCGACGGGTCTGTGACGGCCACCGGTGCTGGAGCTCGCTCTCGAGTCTTATCGTTGCCGAACAGGTGGCACAACCGGGTATGGACCACTCGGCAGGACTGTGGTGGCTATCGGTGCAGGGGCTTTGTCTCAAGGCCTAATCGTGGCGCTTGAGGTTCCGCGACCGGGCAGAGACCACTCGACAGGACTGTGGTGCTGCCTGCGCTAGAGCTCGGGCTCGCGGCCCAACCGCGGCATTGAAGGCTCTACTACCTGGTAAGGGCCACTCGTCGTGTCTGTGGGGCTTACCAGTGTTAGACCCCTTACCCGTGCTGGCGTCGGCCAAACTCGGCGGTAGAAGCTCCAAAGCTGGGTCCACTGTTCTTCCAGCCAGGGGCGCAAACTAGGCACAGGTGAGTGGTGGAGGCACAACCGGAACAGGGTAGGCAAAGAGCATGTCCGTCACTAGGCCAAAGGAACTGTCCACATTGTGAGCAGGAACGGACTTGCCAACTGTAACATAGTGCATAAAGAAAAGCGAGCGAGCGTGCCCCCGCAGGCCCGCAAAACGAAGCCGCACGACAACGCGTACAAACGAAGTTAAAGTGCACGGCGTATGCCGATGCCTGGCGCTCTACCCCCTCCCTTGAGCGCCGGTCGTAGGCAATAACCGAGGTTTTAACCTGATAATGGAGAAGCCATGGAACCCACACAGGTCGCAGACCAACCAGCTCACCGCAGCGAAGCCCAACAGCTAAGGCGGTGAAGGTAGAGTCGACCCAGTCCACAGTTCGTGAGCGGAGACCACACAGGCATCACAAGCACGACCGGTCCCTGAAGCTGGGAACAGCCCCAAGCCAAACACAGGCACTGCGAGGGTAGCAGGAGAGCCTCTCTGTCTCTTCACTACCCTAATCCCGAAGTAGAAAGTTCAGGACACACCAGTGCAAACCACGCTACAGCCAGACCGGCCCGAGCGCGTGAGCACAGCTCACAAGACGCCGCTGTCTCGTCAGGGCAAAAACACAAACACCGACGAGGAACATCTGACAGAAAAGCGTCCAAGCCTAACACAAGGCACATCGTAGGGTAACCTCTCCAACACATTACGACCGATTCCACAACTATACAGTTTGAAGCTAGAGACAATGACGTACACAACCTTGCATTGTCTAGCAAAGAAACTGACTGGTTAACTTCCGCTGGGCGCATGCGCGGATGGGATGGAAGGGAGGCTACTCGGGTTACCGCCTAGGCTATGGCGCACCTCAACTGCCAACATGGCCTGATACGTACACAACAAATTTTGGCTAAAATTAGTCTAACTAAGAACCTTTTTCTTCCTGTTAGTAATACCATCGGTAATGTGTTTTTAATCTGCCTCCCACCTGGGCTCTTCCAAGCCCAGGTGGGAGGCAGATTTGCAGCCTTGGCTACTTTGGACTGCGACGTAGACACCCTTGCTGGAAATATAAAAGAGGTGTTACTTTCTACAGCAGAAGAAGTGCTGGGGAAGCAGAGGAAGCGCAAACAGCCCTGGGTCACCGATGACATCCTCGATCTCTGTGATGAGAGGAGAGCCTGGAAGAAAAAGAGAGGCCAAGACCTCACATCAGCAAACAAGTACAGACTTTGTCAACAAGAAGATCAGGAAGAGGATGAAAGAAGCCAAAGAAGATTGGATTGAAGACCAGTGTTGTAGCGTGGAAGAGGGCATGGCAAACGGCAACAGCAAGAAGGCTTATGAAACGCTAAGGACCCTCACCAAGACTCAACAGCGAACAGCCACAGTCATCGAAGACAGCAGCGGCCAACTCCTTACGGAAAACACTGCTGTACTAAACAGATGGACTGAGTACTGCCGAGACTTGTATAACTACAAGGCTGAGCCAGACACCAGCATCCTCCAAAACAACCAGGCTGGGGCCAGGAAGGCTGAAGACCTGCCAGTGTTAGCTGAAGAGGTGGAAGCAGCCGTACGCGGCCTGAAGGGAGGAAAGTCTCCAGGTGTAGACAACGTACCTGCTGAACTGTTGAAACATGGAGGAGAAGTAACAACGAAGGTCCTCACTACACTCTGTCAAAAGATCTGGGAGCAAAAGAAACGGCCAGTAGAATGGACACAGTCTCTAGTGATCCCGCTCCCCAAGAAAGGAAACCTGAAACAGTGCCAGAACTACAGAACTATCAGTCTGATAAGTCACCCTAGCAAAGTAATGCTTAGAATCATTCTCAACCGCCTCAAAACTTTCGCCGAGGAACTGCTGGCAGAAGAACAGGCTGGCTTCAGAGTTGGAAGAAGCACTGTAGAGCAGATTTTCAACTGCCGCGTCCTGATCGAGAAACATTTGCAGCATCAGCGCGAACTCTACCACAACTTCATTGATTTCAGGAAAGCATTTGATCGCGTCTGGCACGACGGACTCTGGCAAGTCATGAGATCGTTCAACATAGAGGAGGGACTGATCCAAATGATAGAAGCGCTTTACAAGAACGCCTGCAGCGCGGTTCTACTTAACAATCAGTCAGGCGAGTTCTTCAGGACGACGATCGGTGTCCGTCAAGGATGCCTGCTCTCTCCTGTCCTTTTCAACATATTCCTGGAGAAGATCATGCAGGAAACCCTCCACGACCACCATACTTCAATCTCTATTGGTGGCAGATCCCTGTGCAATCTTCGATTCGCAGACGACATTGACCTCATGGCAGGCAGCAATAGTGAGCTCCAAAACCTGACAGACAAACTTTCAAGTAGCGCAGGGTCTTATGGCATGGAGATCAGTACGGATAAAAGCAAAGTGATGATCAACACCACAAGCGACAGCAGCAGCAACATTCACATGAACGGCCAGAAGCTAGAAGAGGTCAATAGCTTCAAGTACTTGGGAGCCACCCTGTCCAAAGACGGTAGTTGCATAGCAGAGATCCGTATCAGGATAGGTACAGCAACATCCGCAATGGCCAGGCTGGACAGGATATGGCGAAGTAACTCCATCAGCTTCACCATCAAGTACAGGCTTTACAAGTCCCTCGTAGTGTCTATTTTACTCTACGGCTGTGAGACTTGGACACTGCTTGCAGACTCAGAAAAGAAAATCCAGGCCTTTGAGAACAAGTGCCTGAGGAAGTTGCTCCGCATCTCGTACCGCGAGCACAAGACCAACGAATATGTACGGAGCATCGTCACTTCCCTGGTGGGCCCACATGAACCCCGTCTGGCAACCGTGAAACGGCGCAAGCTTGCTTGGTTTGGCCACGTGACCCGACACAACACCTTGTCCAAGACTATCCTCCAAGGCACTCTCGAAGGAAGTCGTCGGCGAGGTCGTCAGAGAAAGAGTTGGGTCGCAAACATAAAAGAATGGACCGAACTCGAGATGCCAGACTTGCTTGCCACCGCCCAAAATAGAACTCAGTGGAGAGCACTGTCTGTTGCTGCTGCCTTTCAGTCCCCCCAACGCCCAGTTCGGGCAAGGGACTGATGATGATGATGATGAATGTGTTTTGAGGAAACAAAAAAAGATTGGATTGTACATTGCTTAACGTCCCGACAGCAACAAGGCTTTCTCAGGACGTGCCTGCACTGCTTGTGAAAAAAATAATAAACAAAATATTGAATGTATGTCGCCAGCCGGTCCAATACGTTAAATAAACCTACGATATGGGGCCTAAATAAAGCTAAGACCATTTAGCAACACACATCCAATATCAAGAGCTGCAGGCAGCGCAGACAGTAGGGAGAGTTTAAAATAGGAAAATACAGGTGAATGGACCAAGGGTAGACAGAAACACATGCCCCAGAATAGAGAGGAAAACCCACCCTGTGGGGCTGACCAGGGTGACCCTGGGAACTAAAAAATACCTAACCCCACCCAAGTCCCCCAGGGCAGACCCGGGTGGGGGCAAACAAAAAAAAAAAAAAAAAAAAAAAAAAAAAAAAAGAACTAAAAGATCTCAACTCCCTTGTGCAAGCAGCCACCGATATATACCCGAAGCTCTAGTTATAATAATAATACCAGTCATTATATAGGCACTTTTAAGTTTTATGAATTGAATTCTTATCAGCTCAAATTACTGCAAACTGAACCCAACATGCTTGCTCACAATCAGTTGAAACATTGAAATGTTGATTGCTTGTGTCTGAAATTTATAAAGTAGCCCAAAACTGGTACCAAAGTAGATGCAGCAGAAGAGTCGGAGTATGCAGAAAAAGACCCCCCCCCCCCCCCCCCCCCCCCCTGTGGTCAGCCCAGTTTAACAATAACAGTGAAATGAGAGAAGAAAAGTCCAACATCTAAATTGTGGATTGATCCTCGCACTGGTGGCAGGAACGTTTACCACTATGCCATACACCACCCCCAAATTTTACTTCCATAATTCTAAAGAAATTCAATTATAATTATGAGATCAATCAGCTGATGTCATGAACAAGGAGCGAACAAATATGAATTTGTTGTGTGTCCTTTATGTTGGTGCTGGAAAAAACACCATGATAAAAAATGGATATATCTCGATTAACCTCTATGTGTATATGCATCCACCAGAACTTAGTTTAGTTAAATCTCATACCCAGATCTCTCTACAGGGGTAAGGAAAATGTCAAATTAAGTCCAATTACACATTTTGATAGCCCTTCATATGATATTTATACTGTACCTCCGAAATACAAAAGTGGACATGAAAAGAGTAGTCGCCATATTTTGTCCCTTGCAAATGAAATATGTTCGTACAGATATCAAAAACATGAACGAAAATATGTGTGTGATATTTGCGTTTAAAATGAAACATAATTAAAGTAAACAGTTTCATTTAAAAATGCAATTTCTCCCCATTGTTTCTGCAACAAAAAATAAAAGTCAGTGTGGTATAGCCTATTCGTAATGACAAAAAGACATTGCCGCTACAATGTACTTTCTTACTTTCTGTATGATAGGCCCTTTGCCGGTTAGATGAGTGTGTGTGTGGCGGAAAGTAATCTGTTTATCTAAAGCGGAGAAGATCAAACTGCCATTCTCAATCCCAGCCAGTCAGTGCCAATCAGCTTTTCTACCGGTCCTTCCGTACTCAGTCACCAGTGCACAACAGAAGTGTTTTTTTTCCACTTTTCTCTCATAATATAAAATGAAATTTGAAAGATTTAATCAACCAATAAAATCTTCAGTCCTGATGATCATGAGGCTTATCGAAAAAAAATGGCATGACATTACACGACCGGTTACCCCATGTCACACCCCCTCGCTGGTTGTAATGTCGGTCGTTGGACTCACCACAGGTCTACGGGAACTATACACTATACAGCACAAGTACTTCTTGTCTAATATTAATGACAAACTAACGGACAAATAAAATTATACCAGTTCTAAAAAGGAACCCATAGATGACTGTTCAAAGTCACCGATACATTTGTGCTTGCTTCACCACTCTGCACATCTCGATTTGGTGTGTCGCTGTCAGTACCGCCGGTAACACTTGTGCAAGTGCTGCACATGAAAAGCATGCACATAGTTGGCTGGCATAGCCAAGAACGTTATTCTCTTAATTTTGTGTTGCAAGTATCCGCGCTGAATCTCAGACATGACACGGGGGTAGACAATGATCAAACAGGTTTAGTGACTTAAAAAACAAATTGGTTACCAAAACTTGAGTCTCATCAGCAGGAAATTCCGAGTTATGACATGATTGATCAATGACAGTTGAAGGTATGACTATTAGTACACTCAAAACATATGATCGCTAGCTGGACGCATAACTGACCAAATTAGCTAGCCCTAGTGATTTTTCTTTCACCATGGGTGAACAGGGGACACTTTTCTGCACCCCTGCTCTACATCACAGATTTCATATCATACTGGCACACCTCAGACACTTTTTCTCACAGAAAAGTTACCTTTTGGTATCATTTGCCAAATAGTCAGCAAACATGCGCACTGCCTGCAATTCATCAGCACTTGAGGGGCGAATTTCATCCAGCACGACACCATATTTGCGTTGGGCGATATAAGCACGGTACATGATTACATCTCTCTGCACCTTCTGTTCTGGGCTGCTCACCTGTTTGACCAAAGAAACAATAAACGTTATCACAAACATCATCCCCCTTGCGCATGCAGCCACTTGTACTGCCAGGGCTTCCGTTTTAGTGCGTCTGTGCGTCTATGACGCATTAAAACTCAAAATCACGTACTGAAAATGTAACTAAGGGGTAGTCAGACGCACTAAAATTCAGTGCATCTGCGTCCGAGATGCATTATCCTTGCGCCACCGTGCGTACCCTAACAGAGGTCGGTGACAGTCGTTCTATTTTTAGTGATGAGTTGGTTCGTCGTTTAGCCGCTCGCTCAGTCGCGGCTGCGTTCAGAATCGACCCGACTCCGGGGTCTGTGCAAGTGTAACTGGCGGGCAAACTGTTAGTTTATGTGTGGTGTCAGCATGTTAATACAAAGTGCGCGCTACATGTTGAATGCGTTACTTGCTGTGACGTCACCATACATACTATTATGGGATACGGCATCGTGCATTTCACTTTTGATCTTGAATGAAGTTGTAAATGGCGGAGAAAAAGCAAAGGAAGCTGGAATGCTTCGGATTCTTCAATCCAGCACCATCTGATCTTGATAATCGCTAAGAAGAAAGTTGCACTTCGACACTGCCGTCTCCATCGACAAGCGACAGTACCAGATATGATACACCTGGGCCGTGTGTGGCACCGCCGCTGCGACGCAGTTTTCAAAGTTCATGGCTGTGCTGCGTGTATTTCCATGGCTAAAGCACGATGGCACACGAATGGCATGCGCAATGTGCACTGAGGCAAACTCAAAAAGCAAGTCCAGAAATTTTAACAGAAATAAGTTTGTCAGGTTTTTTTACAAGTTGAATCGTGGTCGATCCATCTTCTGGTAGTGGTACACAGTTATTAGGCAAAAATTAGAGAAACACGTCTTTCTGATTGGTTAAATGGGTTGAAATAAACTTCTATGTACATCAGTACACACACACACAGTGACACAGAGAGAGTTTAGACAAGTCACACTTTGGTTGTCAATCTGCCACATTCAGCAGAAAACGCTATCTCTGCTACAATACATTATCAAACGATCATACAAATAAATAAATAGTGTGTGTGTGTGAAAGAGAGCGAGGGAGACATGATTTTGTGCGATAGCCAGGGTTGGAAGATTTAACGATTTAACAAATTAAATTTTTGGTTAAAGAAAATTTAACGCGTTAATGTTTTAAAAAAAATTAAAGAAAATTCAATGAATTTAAAAATAAAAGTAACAATTGTCGATTTCTTTCGTTAAAAATTTCATTACTTCAGTTCGTTTTTCCGCCACGAACAACAGGTGCCTATGCGCAACGCCGGTTTGACCCAGTTACAGCCGGATTGAGGCGGTTTGGAGGATGTATGCCTCTGGGTGAAAAACTTAACGGATCCCCTGTGCTTGAGAAAATCACGAGCGTAGATTATCCCAGGAAGAGGCATAGATCCTCACGAGCCCCCTGCAGTTGCGGGGGCTCATGAGGATCTATGCCTCTTTCAGTTGGGTGGTTTTCGTTTCAGGAGTGAGAAGGCAGATGGCACTCGTACAGCAAAGATTGGACATGTGAAAAACTTAACGGATCCCCTTTGTTTGAGAAAATCACGAGCGTAGATTATCCCAGCAAGAGGCATACATCCTCACAAGCCCCAGCAGTTGCGGGGGCTCATGAGGATCTATGCCTCTTTCAGCTGGGTGGTTTTCATTTCAGGAGTAAAAATTCAGATGTACAGAAACGATTGGACAGGTGAAAAACTTAAGGGATCCACTTTGCTTGAGCGAAACAAGAGCGCAGATTATCCCAGCAAGAGGCATAGATCCTCATGAGCCCCCACAGTTGCGGGGGCTCATGAGGATCTATGCCTCTTGCAGTTGGGTGGTTTTCGTTTCAGGAGTGAGAAGGCAGATGGTACAGCAACGATTGGACAGCACAGGTGAAAACCTGAATGGGTGCAGGCATGCATTTTTAATAGTACTTTTTTAGTAGTAGTAGTAGTAGGCATAGATCGTCATCAACCCACCAACCAAGACTGCTGGGGTTTTTGAGGATCTATGGCTCTTGCAGATGAGTGGATTTGTCAGCAGCGCGAAATAAGATCAAACAAGCCTGAATTGTTCCATTTTTAGCCGCATGACTTTTTCTTGCGCTGTGCAGTTTTCCGAGGGTTTTTTTGTTCTTTCTTCCCCCTTCTCAAAACTACTGCATGTATCTGGCCAGATAGTGGGTAGAGAAGGAAATCTGGTGGCCTGTCACTTTTCAACTGCATGCCACTTTTCTTGTCTGAGCTGAGCAATAAATGATCATGTATTTAACGCAAATTTATTTCATTAAAAAGAAAAATTAAAGAAATTTTATTTCTTTAATTTTCAAAAAAAAAGTAAAGAAAATTTATTTCTTTAACCTTTTACCAGAATTAAAGAAAAGTTATTTCATTAAAGAAAAAAAGTAATGACTATCAACCCTGGCGATAGCTCACCAGTTAAAGAATCAGCATCATGGAAAGGACACACACACTGTCACAACACATTTAGAGGAGAGAGCGAAATGAGTTATTTTAAGGAACCTACAGATGATGCAGTTTTTCTTAAATAAATCTGCGAACCCTCTATAATGCTCAGATGGGGGTCTGTGTACCCTCTAAAATTTATACCTGGGGGTCTACAGACCCTTTAAACTGTTGTGAAAACGGAAGCCCTGACTGCTTTCAGTACCTGTGGTCTCATGCACAAGGGGGTTAACCAGATTTGTAAGCAGATTTTTAATTCGACTTACAAGACAAGGAATAACATTTTCCTTCAAATGATGTCTATATTAACGCATCTTCTGATGAGCACTATATCACTGCTGTTTAGTAAGGCAGTGATTTACTCTTAAAAATAGATAATGATGGGGTTGAAAAACTTGAAACAACTCATCAACGTTGTCAGAGCTCTTGAGTTTGGAAAACAAACCGTGTGCAGACGACTTTTAAGCCGGTGCCTCCCTAAAACGCAGCAAACTAGCTTCTTTGAACCAAACTGTGGCAGATAAATAATACATACATGTAATTTTTGTGCCTCGTTGATGCAGTGTTGATAATTTCCAATCAACAAAGCCGTGCGAATGTCGAAAAGTTCGTCGACGTCTCCGTGTCCTGCCATCTCCGAGTGTCTGAGCGTGACGCATGCGTAGCCAACGTGGAAGATTTTCAACTTCCGACAAGGGAAGCCACTAGCAAGCGAATTATCGTTGAGCCACCGCGGATTTTGTCCATCTTTTGCATTTTCATCGCGCAGTTTGCAAAACAGAGTTAACTCAGTTTGTGGACACTTTCTTATATTTCTGTCGTTGTGATACTAGATGTCAGAACAAATGGTTAGATAAAAGACAATATAATTGGAGGTTTTTCACTTTGAGGGCTGTGACCATTGTACAAGTTAGTATTAAAAGTTTAATTTTGCATCGCACAGCAGCATGTCTAGATTGTATTTGCCTATAATCATGCATGCAGTGTCAATGCAAATGCGTTCTGTCGCAGAAAATGAAGGTGGCATGGTGCATACAAAGTTTATAAAGTAATTTATAAGGTAAATTATGTTGCCACAGTTTTTAGCACAGTAAATTCTCTTATGACAATGTTGGATATAACACTTGCCCCAACTACACTCTTTCTATGTAAATTACTTTGATTGTAACAAACTTCCAATACAACAATGAGCAAATATATATTGATCCCCTGGTTTTTTGTTTATATCTGAAGTTTGCTATAGAAACTTAGATGTGAAAAATCTTGTGCAGATGATGCTTTGGTACACATCAGGATGTCTGAGGCTGCTGTCAGCCATGCGGTGTGTACAGTGTGGCAACAATGTCAAATCTACCGCAAACTTCAGCCAGTGGAAAGCTGCAAAGAGCACAGTTAAACACGTGGGCATGGCCGAAAAACCTGTCCAAAGTGTGAAAATGCGTCCGAAAGAAGAGGCCCCTACGCGAAAAGTCACTGACAAGCTGATGAGCTTACTCATGAAGAGACATGATGCTCTGATGTTAACTGTTGGTGAGTTTAACAATTAACCCTGAAGAGACACCACAACTGGAGATTTTCAAGGTTAATCCTGAGTGTAAATGTACACAGGGCATAGGCAAACATGGTTTTTGCACACACTTCATTCGTGTGGAGATGTGTGATGTACACAGTGTACAAGGAAACCTGTCTGCAAAAAAAAGATAAACTATAACTACCACAAAAATGCATGTTCTGTATTTAGGCTTTTAGACTGGTGCCATTTTCTAGAAAGCAGACATCCCAAGGCATTTCTCTTGAGCTTATGACATATAGCATTTTTTTGACGTTTATGGTATGCTTAATTGATTTCATGAATATGCCGAGCTAAATTTTGCCTAAGTTGCCCTTGACAACGGACGAAAAAAATATGGCCGAGGGATCATATGCAACTTTAGCGCCCAAAGGTATTACGACATATATCATAATTTTTTATGTGTAGTAGTAGGTAGTGGCAGCCAAATTTTCAACCTACATTAAGTGAAATAATTTGTTGATTACCAAGTAGAACTTTTTAAACTGAATACAACACAAAAAGAATTTTGTAGATATCTCTACTGGTTGCTGAGATATGTGCGTTCAAAGCTTATGGACATTTTTCTCGAACGGCCGACTTGTGAAAAAGCCATTTTCAGACAATCACCACAAAAAAAAGAAATTAATGACAAGCACAGCATTTTATTTTCAGAACCTCCTCAGTAAACCATTTTAAGATAAACTGAATTGATTCATGTAGCCTTTATTGTGTCTCAGTAGCAAGCCTCCAAAAACATAAAATATGCAAATCTGAAAATGGACAAATCGAACGAAATGCCAACTTTGAGACGCCACAGCGCATAACATTTTCAACAGAACAACTGTAAATGATAAAACCTGTCTTCAGATATATAAAGAGAGTATGACTATTTTTTTCTGATACAATACTACAAAATATCTGCCCATTGTGAAGCTGACAAATCTGGAAAATGTTCAAAATGACAGGTGGCGGACATGTGCTAAAGACTAAAATACTAAAATGGACATATCTCAGAAACCATTTGAAGGATCTTAAAATGGTTTGGAGGTAAACTAAATAATTACTTCATCTACAAGAAAAACGTAAAAACAAGACTAAATATGCATGTTTAAACATGTGGTGGTGTAATACAGCAAGAAAAAAATGACTAAAATAAAAAACGGGCTACTCTTCATGATGTACGAAACACTAGTGGAGCATAGAGTGGCTGCTTGGTTGATATTCAGTTTTGTTTCCTCTACTGCCAATTAATAGGGCTATTGGGGAGTAGAAAAGCTGCTCTGTCGTGGCTCTTTGTCTGCTGATTGTGAGACAGAGCAGAGAGTGCAGTTGTTGTGGTTTAGTTTTCTCTTTTCGCAGTGCTAGTGGATGTTGCGCGACCCTGGACTGCCGGCTCGTTTGTGAAAGCTGGTGTCGTCAACTGTGTAGCTTGATCTTGATGCGGGTGTCTGGACATTTCTCTAGATTGATTCATGGCTGGCTGCAAACTGGGAATCGTCTCCTCACACGGCGGCGTGGTCCAGAAGTTGCGCTGTGTGCAGAGATCCGTGTACTGTCTTATGCTGTGCCATCATAAGGATCAATGCATCTGTTTTCTTATTTGCAGGAAGGTAGTGGGGTTTACTCCATTGTTGCTGTACTTCTCGCATTTGGTCTGCCTGTATCTTGTCTCTGTCTTTCTTCAGTGGTTGCGTCGCCGAGGGCCATGCATAATATTGCTGTACGTGGTATTCAATACAGCAAGACAAAGTTTAGTCTTAATGGGCTCAAGTTGCTTTTATCCGGGAAAAGTCTTCTCCTGCTGAGATGGACACAATGTGTACTTCCTTTTTGTTGCTTCCATAACTTTCTGGTCCAGCGGCTGTGCGTGTAGACTGTAGATGGCACTAACTTTGGTTGATCAGGGTGTCTCGATATTTCCACATTTTCAAACTGGGGATCACCTCCTGAAAAAGAAAATATTGTTCTATCTGAATACTAATGATCACCAAAGAACATTTCTTAATGCTCAGGACTACTATGGCCACAGAATAACTAAAAATCATTTCTTGTTTACGAATACGATACACGATTTCTGACTGATCGACTCAAACATAGCAATTCGCCACAACAGTTTCATGAAATTATCTGCCCTTGACAAAAATCCAGTGTCGCAAGCAGTATTAAAACTCAATATTACATCGCTTCCTGAAGCCATCCGCTCTTGTAGTAAATTAGGAACACTCATAATACCTTGCAAATTCCGAGGCATGCAGAAAACAACGAATAAAAAGCTTGCAAAACTGCGAGTTTCTCATTTTCATATGCTACCCCCAGCACAAACAAACCATGTGAGAAGCAGCCTCAATGCTGGCCAATCTTTCATCAATTTCTACAGCCTAATACCATTAAAATAAACAAATATATCAATATATCAGTGTATTAAACCTTTTCACACAACACTAACTAAAATTATACACAAGTACTTACCTAGCTTGATTCTGAAGTCGTCACAAATCCATGGTATCGAAGGTGGTTTGTCGGTCGCCATTTTGACTGAAGCTGTACCAAGTCCAATCGGAAAAATTGGTGAGCATAACCCCCACACAATGTGCATACATTAACCCAATAGCTCATTCGAAAGCTTAGAAAATTCTCTGTCGGCTAATATCTGATAGTATATGTTTTTTCCGAACGGTTTGTCCACAAAACAAAAAAGAATATTGGAAAATGAAAATAATTCAAGTTTTTTTAATCGCACAGACAAGAGCAACCAATTAAATTACTCGTGACGTCATGCCCTACATTTTGGTACTATTTATAGCGCTGAGCGTTGTGTGTGGCAAATATGCTTGCCTGTTGAACGCCGAAACTCGCGCGCGCTGTTTGAGAAAACCGGGTCACGCGGTGAAAATGGAGTCTGCAATCACTCATTTTCAACTAAGTCCCATTTATTTCATATCAATGCTACATTTAAAGCAAAATGCTCACAGTAAAAAGAAGAGAACGAACTTTATTTTGATATAAGTTTGAAACAAATCCATCCAGTGGATGTTTTACAGTGAATTTTTTTTTAGGTTGGCTAAATCGTGCAGTTTCAGACTTGTTGTCAGCAGAGCGCCTGGGCTGCCACTACCTAGTAGTAGTCTAAAATGTAAAATTATCATTTACAAATATGTATCCATGCAACGGTAGTAATAGGAAAAGATCCAGAGGGAGCACATTGGGCATGGGAGTGCCCTGCACCAAGCGACAAGATCGAAAGAGCTCTGTACTCTTTTTCACAATGCGGGACCTATAGAGATAAGAATAAGGAGAATTCTGAAGCATTTTCATTGTCTTAAGTTTACCCTAATTAATTAACTAATTAAGGTCATTAACGTCCACATGGCCGTTTCTCTCAAAACAAACCATATCCCATATAGTGCACTCAGTAAAATAAACTAAAGACATTTCAAACCCCTGTCAGAGTCGATTTCTGAGGAACGCAATTTTCTCAATCAGATAAAATTTCTCCAAAAAGAACGGCTAGCCTCCGTGTCGCACACACGCCACGCATGACAAGACAGGTTTCAGTGCAGACAGGTTTAAATGTGGGCAGGTCGTCATGACTTGACTACAGGGGACAGCTCAGTACAGCCCTGCGTGGGTTGGGCTTTCCCCAGCATAATGGCTTGTTACACAAAAGCTGTTCTGTTGACTGAGTCACTGATTTTAAACAGGACAGGTAACACCTTTTCAGCACAGATACACTGTTCGCTTCTAAGTCAGGTCTCCCACTGTGAGTTAGATTGATGGTATTTGGCTACCTCGTACTGAGAACATTAACAAAAGGAGTCTATGATCCTCAGGGGCCCCGATTTTCAAGAGCCCCATTTTTACAACATTTCAGTTAACTGTAATGTTTGGTCTCTCATTATGAGTAGGCTGGCGAGGCTTGTCGACATGCATCAGCATTCAATCGACCTGCCTACACTGAATTTATGTAAAGTTGAACAAGAATATGTTCCGTGGTATAAGGGTATTGACATAAATCTCTCCAGCCGTCAGCAATATGCAAAGGTACCCCCTTATGAAGACAGTTCTCATATAGAAGGGACTTTGTGGGTTATGTTCATCCCATCTTGTTTATCCTACAATGAGCCCTAAAAGTGAAGGATGCTTTTTTTTTTCTTCTCAGGTACAACAGCAGGGGCTCCCAGGGTTCATGCCTTAGGACATCCTGACCCCGAAAATATGCTGACAGCAGAAGTTATTCTTACTGTGCAGCAAACTCCTAAAAGCAAGCTGAATGACGATTTTGTGAATCGGATACAGAGACTTTTGATCCAGAAAGTGTACACTATGCCTTTAGCTGAATCTCTCCAAGTATGCCACAGTTTCTATACGAAGGGGCTCAACATGTCACAGTATCTGTCGGTCTTCTTCAGTGTAATAGACGAAATTTTTGACAGACTTTCTCCTTCGCCGACAGACATCACACAACTATTTTTTTACATATTCATCCATGGAAGCGCTCCTCAGATGCTTTTCCACAAAGTGGAAGAATATTTGTTGAAGAATCTAGACAGCTTTGACATCAACGATTTGAGTGTGATATGTGGGGGTTTCTTTACAGCCAACACCAGAATCGTTTCACAGGATCTTTTGGACGCCATTGCACAAAAACTGCTGAGAGATCTCAATGCTGTGGAATCTTTTCTTTTGCCAAACTTTCTGAAAATGTTCCGTCATTCAAGCTACATCAGGGTCAGATTTTACGAGCAGCTAGCTGACCGACTACTGCAAACAAAGTTCTTGTCAAAGTACAAGCATGTGAACCCTCTCATGCACATTGCATTTACGTATGCATCTTTGACTATTCAGCATGAGCAAATGTTTGATCATCTTTTGAGTTTGTTTGAGAAATTGGTCGGCAGTCAAAGAAAAGTGCGTACCAAAGATATTTCCAAGTTTGTGTGGGCATGTGGTACTCTGCAGTCAAAGCCAAGAGACTATCATGAGAAATATCAGCAACTGGTAGAGACTTTCAGGGCAGACAGCAACAGCCAGTCTCACCCAGAGTCACTGGGAGAGCTGCTTGTCGGACTGACATATTTGGAGATATTTCCTGAGGATTTGTTGAGTGTATGTCTGTCCACAGATGTTGCCAGTCAACTGATAGGTATGTATGAGAATTACATTGTCATAGCAAGTAAACGGTCCTTGCGCCAATGTCAGCCACAGATAATTGGCCTGCACACAGTGCAAGGCCATCTGCTGCAGATGTTATCTTTTTGCTTACATCTTAACCGATTTAACGCATTCAAGACATCCTGCATTCGGATACGCAGCTTTATTCCGCATATCTGTGGCAGCACATCTTGAATGAGTTAACCCCAAGGCCGCATTTTCCATGTTTTGGAGGTGTCACTTAATGACTGTACCATTAGCAGTAGATAGATTGATCATGATTCAAGGGTGATGGCAGATTAGCATGGCGTCATCAGATGCCAATAACATAACAGATTACCGTCGGACACCAAGCTAATCTGACACTACTCTTGATTTATCATGATTGATCCATCTCCAGCTGTTGTGCATCAGGGCTAAATGGGTTAACCCTTTGACTGTCAGTAGCAGTATTTTGTCGTGAAGATTCCTGCAAGAGTCATCACGACAAAAACTGCTACTGACAGCCAAGGTTAAGCCTTCTCATGAGAACTTGTACCCAGTAAGTAAAAGGTCTTAAGGCTGCAGTTGACCGACATGCACCTGTGCGCTGGCCAGCAGCAGCAGCCATTGGCCTGATGACATTGTTTCCTCAAAAACATTACCGATGCCATCACTACAATGGAACAACCTACAGCTTGCGTAATTTTAGCCCAAAAACTTACGATGTGTACCTTTAGAGCCGGAGGAGGCCACCAGGTGTGCCGTGACCTGGTACCCGGGTAGCCTCCCTTCCCACCCCATACGGGTAACTGCCAGCACAGCCAAGCCAAACCAGCTCTTTCTTTTAGCTTGCAGCGTGTAGACGTGTTAGCTTAGCCCTCTGCTGTGCTTCCTATGGCTGTGTACGGTTCAAGCACTTGTGGACTTTGGAAAGTTGTTTCGTTCCCGGCCTGTGCTTTCGCCTTGCCCTGGAACTTTCTTGCCTTTGTGTGCCTGTCTACGAAGGAGTGTCGTTTGTGCTTCTGTGAGACTTCGTTGCCGGAAAGACTTTCGGTTCCCGGTCTCTCGGGCCGTGGAGCCGGTCTTTGCCCCACGTGGGGGCTCTGTGCTGCACCGGTTTTCCGGCATTGAGACTTTTGCGGCATGTGTGGTGCCTCTCAGAGCTCCGCCGTGCGTTCGGTGTGCTCCTGCTTCGGCCTCCTCGGTCAAGTTCGCCGGTTGGACTGCCGGGACACTCGTCAACGACCCAGCCTTCTCTCCGTTTCGTCTGGGCCTCAGCCGCGTGGGCCTCTGCCTTCTTCTTCTTCTTCTTCTTGCCCTTCAGGTGCTACCCTCCCCTGCCCCCTGCGAGATGTCCAGGTAAGGTCTCAGTGTTTGCCTGCGCCTCTGGCAGCGTGCGCCTACGTCCCTTGCTTTATCATTGCTTGTTCGATTTTACGCGGCAGGATAGTGGGGAACAGTGAGGATTGGTGCGCGGTTCTTGTTTCGTGGTCTTCTGCTACGACCAGTCGCCTTGTAGTTTCGCTCTATGTTGCAGTTGTCAAGTCCGCACCTGCGAACGATGTGGCGACTTCCAGTGGCCGAGTGACAAGCATGCGGTCTGCCTCCCCTGTACTGGTTGTGCTTCAGGCCACACCTGTGATGTCTGCGCTCTCTGGGTAGAGGACCAATGGGCCCAGTTGTGGAGTTTTTATCGGCGTGACAGAGGACCGCCTCCCTCCCGCAGCCATGAGCATGCATCGGCCCCGGAACCAACAAGACGCACCTACGCTGCCGTTGGGGGACGGCATACAAAGGCTCCCCCCTTGCGCACCCACTCTCTCGAGTCAGGTCCGCAGCTAGTCTGCTCGCCCCACTCTGCGGAAAACAAACAAGCCCCAACTCTCGACGTTGGGGGACGCCTTTCTCCCCCCCTTGCGCACCAGCTCGCTCGAGCCAGGTCCGCAGCGAGCTAGCTCACCCTGCCTTGCGGAACCCAAGCCTCACAAGACCACCGACAGACGTGGACGCCACTTCTCCCTGACACCGGACCCGCGGCTTCAGCGTACGACCCCCGACGTGTGGCCCCAGGTTCGCGACCGCCGGGACCCAGCCTCTCGCCCCTCGGAGACCCGTTCGCGCCGCAGCCCTCGCCCCCTCGGACTTTGGCTTCCCGCCCGCGGACCCGCAGCCCTGCGTCTTTGGCTCGCTCCTCCCACCGCCAGCACTCTTCCGTCTCTGCTCGCTCCTCCCGCCCGGCTGCTTCCGCCGCTTCAGCTTCGCGGACGTCTCGCCCTCCTCGTCGGTCTTCCCCTCGGGCCTCGGAGGTTCCTTCTTCCAGTCGGCGCTCTTCCCTCTTCGGTCATCCGTGCTGCTCCTCATTCCCAACCGGTGTCTTCCCCCACCCCTACCCGGCGTCCCTCCCCCCGCTCCCCCTCCCCTTCGCACCATCGACCACACGCTCGCTGCTCATCTTCACGCGGACGTTCCACTCGTCGGTCTCGCCGCTCCCGCTCGCACTGTCGCAGCTGCTCGCCCCGGTCTCGCTCCTCCTCACGGCGGCGCCCGCCTCCCCAGCCCCTGGTGCGTCTGCCTCCTGCGCCGCTTGTCGATGTGGACTCCCTCAGCATCGCCCCGGAGGATTCTGCCTCGGCAATCTTCAACCGCTCGACCTCCTCTCGCACTCTCTCGACGTCGGCTCCCTCGTCGCCTACGTTGCGGACGACCAGGGCGGAGACCTTTGCTTCACTCGACGATGCCGCCCTCCTAATTGCCTCGTGTCTTCCCCCGGTTGCCTGTCCCCCGTCGCCGCCCCCCAAGAGAAAGCTCTCGGCCTTCGTGGACGCTGATCGCCCCTCCAAGAGGTTCAAGTCCCTGCCGCAGCCCCCAGGGTTTCTAGGGCTTCGTGACGCCTTCTCCGCCCTCCTGCAGCAGGGTTCAGGCTCTGACGCAGCCTTCTTCTTCTCCGACGCCCGCTGGCTGGCGGACTTGGACATCGCCTTTCAGCACAGCTGGTATGCCGGACACTCACAGACCTTTGCTACTGCCCTCCCAGCGGTGGATCCTGCCGCTTAGCAGCAAGCTGGGGGACTTCACACGTCCCGCCGTTGCATCCCTCCCGGCCTGAAGCAGACGGCGCTCCTCATCCGCAACGCCCTCGCCTGTGCTGGATTCCTCGACCTGGCCACGCAAGCGGTTGTCAACCTCCTGGAGCGGAACTGGCACTTCTCGATCTCACCGCTGTTAGGGGACCTCCTCGCAATGGCCACGGCCGGCATCCGAGCTGCGTACCATGCTTCTGTCAACACGATGGCCACGAACTGCGACCTGCTCCGACGGGATGCCGTGCTTGCCGTCTGCCCCGACCTCCTGCAGGATTTATGGAGACAGCTGCGACAGGCCCCGCTCGGTGATCCCCTCCTCTTCAGTCTTACCTGGCAGTCGGTGAAGGACGCGAATAAGGACCTTTGACCTTGCCGCGCCACCTCCTCCCGCTTTCAAGCCGCCCGCAAGGCCCTGGGTCGCGCCCTGCGGACCGCCAGACCCACCCAGCTACCGCCCTCCCGGCATCGCCGCCTTCCTCCGCGCGCCCACGCCGCCCGCCGCGCCCATCCGCCCCTTGACCCCGCCTGGCCCAAGCCCGCTCGTCGCCTGCCGCACGGTTTGGGCCCGGTGACTCCTGTGCCCCCACCGACCGCTCCTGGGTCTCCAGTCGGCGGGAGGCTTGCCACCTGCAGCGCCGTGTGGCGGTCGCTGTTCCCGGACGACCCGTGGATCTGGTCCACCATCTCCGAGGATCTCCTGCTCTCCTTTCGGACCACCCCGCCCCAGCGGTGCAGCCCTGTGTGGACGTCCACCCCTTTGGATCGCCTCAAGGCTGCTGCGCTCCGAGAAGAGATCTCCGCCCTGCTGCGGAAGAACGCCACGGAGGTGGTGTCGCGTCACGACTCGCCCGCCTTCTACAGTTGCCTCTTCCTCGTCCCCAAGCCCGGCAACAGGTGGCGTCCGATCATCGACCTTTCGGCGCTGAACAAGTTCATCGCAGCACCGGCTTTCTGCATGGAGACCGCCCGTGCCCTTCACGCCGCAATTCAACCCATGGACTTCCTGGATCTAGTGGACGCTTACCTACACGTGCCCGTGCATCCGGCTTCCAGACGCTATCTACGCTTTGCGTTTGACGGCATTGTTTACCAGTTCCACACCCTTCCCTTCGGCCTCAACCTCAGCCCCTGGGTGTTCACCCGTCTCACGGATGGCGTCATCGCCAAGGCCAGGCGGACTGCGTCGAGTCCCTCCTCGAACTACCTCAACGATCTGCTCCTGCGCAACCAGTCAGCACACACCCTGGAGAAGGACCGAGAAGCCTTGCTGGCCCTCCTCGACAGCCTCGGCTTCATAGTCAACTTAGGCAAGTCAGATCTCGCCCCATCCCGCCGCTTCGTCCACCTTGGCATGGAGTTCCTTATGGACCTCAATCTGGTGCGACTCCCAGAACCGCGGATCCAGAAGTTGGCGAACCTGGCTCATCTAGTTTCTCAAGAGGAGACGGTCTCTGCCAGAACCTGGTTACAGCTCTTAGGCCTGATGAGCGCGGCGGCGGATCTCCTTCCCCTGGGTCGGCTTTACTCGCGCCTGCTTCAACTTCATCTGCTCCTTCACTGGCGTCCCTCGACCGGCGACATCGAGGCTCCCGTTCCGGTACCTCCCTCGCTCGTCCCACACCTCCTCCGCTGGGCAGACCCTGTCTGGCTCGCAATCGGAGTCCCTCTCCTTACGCCTCCCCCCCCCCCCCCCCCCCCCAGTTGTCCCTTTGCGTCGACGCCAGCCGCTCCGGCTGGGGTGCACACCTGCTGCCAACGTTTGCCACGGCTTCCGGCAGCTGGCCACCGGACCTCGCGGGCAAGCATATCAACTGGTTGGAGCTACAGGCGGTGTGGCAAGCTCTCCTCGCTTGGGAACCGACTCTCAGACGCCAGGAGCTGCTCGTCCTTTCCGACAACTCCACCGTCGTGTCCTACATACAGAAACAGGGCGGGACCCGCTCCCCTTCCCTCTGCATTCTCCTTTACCGGCTCTTCCGTTGGTGCGAGGATCGACGCATCTCTCTCCGAGCGAGACACATCCCCGGCCACCTGAATGTCCTCACGGACGCACTCTCCCGGCACGGTCAGCTTCTCCACACCGAGTGGGCGCTTCGCCCGGACATCTTCCAGATGATCTGCGCCACGTGGGAGACCCCCCTTATCGATCTCTTCGCGACAAGGTGAAACCACCAGTTCCCCCTCTTTGTCTCGCCGGTCCCGGACCCCCTAGCCTGGGCGGTCGATGCTCTCTCCATTCCCTGGGACGGCCTCTGCGCTTACGCTTACCCTCCCTCAGTCCTTGTTCCCAAGGTGCTTCTCAAGCTCAAGGGATGCAACGCGATCCTGTTGCTGATGGCGCCGTTCTGCTGGACCAAATCTTGGACCACCGACCTCCTGAACCTCGGCACGGGCCCTCCACTGCGGCTTCCCACTCCTCGCATGATGCTCAAGCAACCGAGCCAGGCGCTCTACCATCTGTGCCCCGAGCAACTCCTGCTTCACACTTGGAGATTGTGCGGCAAGCCCTCGCCACTAGAGGCTTCTCGAGTGAGGCAGTGGCAGCTATCGCTTCAGGCCGCAGACCCTCGACCCTGCGTGTCTACGAGGGAAAGTGGAGAGTACTTGGAGCCTGGTGCGACCTCCGTCGCCTCTCCCCTACCGATCTGACTTCCCCACAACTGGCCGAGTTCTTCCTCTGGCTCTTCGCCGAACAGCACTTGGCACCGATCACCATCAGGGGCTACCTCGCTATGATCGCCGACACTTACCAGCACCTGGGCCGAGCGGACCCCGCCAAGTGTAAGGACCTCGCTGACCTTATGGCCCACTTCGGCATACAGCGACCTGCCCTCCGCTCCCTGATCCCACGCTGGGACCTACCCTGGGTACTCACCTGGCTGAACTCTAAGCGTTTTGAGCCGCTTCCCCTAGCAAGCCTGGCCGACATGACGCGAAAGACCTGCTTTCTGCTCGTCTTAGCCACAGCCTCCAGAGTGAGTAAGCTGAACGCTCTCTCCGCGTGCGCCGCCTGCCTGTAGTTCAGGTCGGATGGTTCCGTGCAGAGAGAGAGAGAGAGTACTTCGACTCCTAAATCAATAACCCCACCCGGGTCTGCCCTGGGGGACTTGGGTGGGGTTAGGTATTTTTTAGTTCCCAGGGTCACCCTGGTCAGCCCCACAGGGTGGGGTTTTCTCTCTATTCTGGGGCATGTGTTTCTGTCTACCCGAGGTCCATTCACCTGTATTTGCCTTTTTTAAACTCTCCCTACTGTCTGCACTGCCTGTAGCTCTTGATATTGGATGTGTGTTGCTAAATGGTCTTAGCTTTATTTAGGCCCCATGTGTTAGGTTTATTTAATGTGTTTGACCGGCTGGCGACATACATTCAATGTTCTGTTTAGTTGGTTGTTTTTTTTCACAAGCAGTGCAGGCACGTCCTGAGAAAGCCTTGTTGCTGTCGGGACGTTAAGCAATGTACAATCAATCAATCAAAACCCACCCCTTACCCCCACACCCACCCCACCCTACAAAGCCCGACACACTCACACGTCACTTACCCCACTCCCCACACTGCTGTCGGGACGTTAAGCAATGTACAATCAATCAATCAATCACTCCCCACACAGGCAACCATCTCGAACACACAACAAATCAGGCCAAACAAATCCGTTCTGTGTCAACCCTTCACATTTATGCCACTATGTCACTAGTACAGATTTTCGCGTTCTGTGTCAACCCTTCACATTTATGTCACTAGTACAAATAAAATTTGTGGGACAAACATTGAAAATAGGTTTTTCTCCAAATATAGTTCACCAGGCCATTCCTTAATAATCAGGACACGCAACGTTAGTGGAAGAATAGAGAAAATAATTTTGTTTTCTGTTTCGACGTCTGACAAAGAAAGTGTGGAGAAAAACATGTTGTTGTTTTCATTCCAAGCACACATCCGGGTGGACCAACCTACCACGCATTTGAAATTGAAAGACAAAACCCAATACTCTACTCTTAGTGAGGGACCTCAGTGATACAAAGTCACTATACACCACGCACCCTGTTTACGAGTGTTTTAGATCAACAAATCACGCCAGGAGAGAATGGGCATGCCTGAAATCGGGTGCCTGTATCTGTCAGTACCCGAGTCAGGGACACCAGCTATCGCTTGAGTGGGTTTATTGCCTTCCAACCGGGCCAGAGCAGGAAGAGAATACAGCCAGACAGCTTTGCGTAGTCATTGTATAACACCTCCCGTAGGGTGTGTTTACTAGATTGCATCCCTTTCATGACCAGTAGGCATGGATAGTGTGTTTTGTGTTTCACACAGTTTTATATTGTGTAGTTAAAATGAAGCTGGTGATTGACCCTTCTTTTGGGGACGCCCATCTCATTGTGGCCTATTCGTGTTGGCGCCACGGGCTGTGGAAAATCTGAATTTGTTCCTTAACCTCTTGCAAACAAGATAAATGCGCACCATTCGAACATGGATTGTGATATTGTGTGCTACAAATGTTAAAACACAGGTAGAGGGCATATTAATCACAATGAACCGTTTTATTCATTTGGAGTGGAATTGACCCAGCAACATCTATTTTGTTCGACCTCGAGAAAAAACAAAAAAAAATGAATGATTTCCTACAATATTTTTACAGCAATTTGAAGGAAGGACAGGACACAACCCTGTTTCTTGTTGGTGTGATGAATCTGGAGGCATACACTGTCTCAGCAGAAAAAAGACATTGGTCAAAGAAGAGAAATACATTGGCAGAACTGGGAGCTTGCGGTGGCAGACATGCGAAAAAATCAGTGTATGGATTTCACTCAGAAATTTAATGCTTGGTACTGAAAAGATTTTGTTGAGTCAGTTAAGTTTTATCTGTTTTGTTTTCCAGTAAGGTCGTGCCCCGAAGCTTTTGAAGACTGTCTCGGGATTGAGAACGATGTCATCCCCAACAAACATAAACGAGTACTGTGTTGGGAGAAAAAATAAACTGAAATTGGAGGGGCTAGCATCTAAAGCTTACTTTAAAGACAGATCAGCCCACCAGGGATTATGGGTTAGTGAATTAATTTAGCCCTTATGGGTTTGTCCCTATTAAAAATGACAGACAGACGAAAGCCATTGACATCACAGACTGCTTCAAAGATGTTTAAGTTGCAGTTTATGGACTTTTAAAACGATGTTAGAAGAAAACGTTTTGAGACTCCGGTGTTTTAGTCACACTCTCTAACACCGTACACTGATACAGCATGGCTTTAATGAGACGGGGGTGGGGTATTCTGAATGTTTTCCATGTTATGAGTTACGAGACTCGGTTTGATGTATCTTAGGACACCATACCTTAAGAGTTTCGAATGGATGCTAACTGGCGGACTGGGCTGGTTTTGAGGCGACTGTGTTGTAAACACATATTCAGAGCAACTATGTAAACTACAGGATTATATGGAAGACGTTTACGGTCACTAAAGTGGTATTACACGCCTACAGAGCAAGCCGCGTAGTTATTTTTAGGTATTATTATTTTGTCGGGACAAATAAAGAATCATGGCGCTCAACACAATTGATGTTACAGAGGCTGCTGTAGTTATTGTCCAGCAACCTTTGATCAGTCTAACGAGCAGATTTCCAAACAATTCCCGGACATACCACCAGTATCAACACTGGAGCGATGTTTTATGTGTCATACTTCAATTGAGCCTTACGCCCACAACTACGGCGTTGCGCGATGACGCGTACCATTCTGTCCAGTGATAAGCACCTGCCTGACCCCCTGCCCCCAAAGTCCTGAAGACACCACCGGCCGCAGCGAGTAGGGAGTGATCCCTGGTTTGATCCACGTGGTGGAGCAATTATTTCAGACACCCTACTGTTTGTAAGACTGAAATTCTGCTTATATTGTAGGTGGGTTAGCAGTCAATAACGTGGTCATCCCCACATAGGGTTTGTACGTTTACTATTTTCATTAATTTTTGTACGGACACACTACACATGCCGAGCCCAATTTCGCCCCAGCTTCGTCGCGGCATTAAGAAACGTGGTTTTCACCCCCGCCGCACGCGTCTTGGGCACGCCAGTTATGCCATGTAACCAACACGATATACCGAGTGTTCATATGAATCAATTAGGAAAGGTCCTTTTTTTTTGGTCCTTACTACAAGATAACTCTTCTTTCCTGGTAGGTGTAGAAGATTCAGATTGTTGCTTAAAATAGAATTTACCAGGCTAGATGGTTTGAAGTTTGAGTGATTGTTTCGTATATTCTCGACCAGTAACAACACACGTTATTCAAGAAGGGAATTGGAAGAAAAAAAAAGTGTTTAGAGGAGAAAGACTTGTTGCCTGACTATTTGAAGCTGAAGCAACTCTGACAAGTAGCAAAAAATGCAAGGAAGGGTCTGGTTGGCATTGAAGGGCCGTTGTTTTTTGAACATGAACTGCAATCCCTGAATGCAGTAAGATATAATCCTATATTAGGCAAATCGTGGTCTGGCCTTTTTGGCCCCAACTAACTGAGTGTTGTCAAGACAAAAAAGGCTGTCGTCAATGTTCAGAAAAGATAATTTCTCGTTTCATGTGGTTGGTGTGGGTGTGTGCTTGCCAAAACTGCATTTTGTAAAAAAAAACAAAACCTGAACGTTGTTATCCTAACTATACAAATTTGTAAATG
>BTPG01000001.1:92381456-92429062 GCA_036245525.1 Semisulcospira habei
TAGAATAAAATTTCTCTTTTGGAGGCAGTCTCCTTTCTTCAAACACTACCCAGTCACTGATGTACTCGTAGGGATAGACTCCTTTCTTAATCGACCCCACCCGGGTCTGCCCTGGGGGACTTGGGTGGGGTTAGGTATTTTTTAGTTCCCAGGGTCACCCTGGTCAGCCCCACAGGGTGGGTTTTTCTCTCTATTCTGGGGCATGTGTTTCTGTCTACCCTTTGTCCATTCACCTGTATTTGCCTTTTTAAAACTCTCCCTACTGTCTGCACTGCCTGTAGCTCTTGATATTGGATGTGTGTTGCTAAATGGTCTTAGCTTTATTTAGGCCCCATGTGTTAGGTTTATTTAACGTATTTGACCGGCTGGCGACATACATTCAATGTTCTGTTTCTTTTTTATTTTTTCACAAGCAGTGCAGGCACGTCCTGAGAAAGCCTTGTTGCTGTCGGGACGTTAAGCAATGTACAATCAATCAATCCTTTCTTAATCAATTCTGGCTCAAAATATTTACTTGTTATTGGAAACTCAGTCAGTCCTTCGGCGAGACTAGCAAGCCCTAAGGACAAATGTTGCATGGAGTCGTAAAATGCTAATTTGTTGTCCAGCCTAAAAGTCAAGTATTTTTCAGTTGTCTGGGCAATACAACTAATTTTTTTGTAAGACTCATCCACAGCCTGCATGATAATATGTGAATCATACCCTTTGAGATTGTGGAAAAAGATAGGCAGTTTGTATGCCTTGGGATCTATTTTTAATTTCAAGTTACAATCACCATGGGCAGCACCTCTGTAACGCCAGTTATGTGGTCATGGTCGCGAACTTTATCACCCTTCAGAAGTTGACCACAAATCCAACACATCACTGCTGTATCAAAATTCTGTTTGTCTTCTTCTGTCATCACCAAAGGCATCTGACACTTTTCCAAATAATGTACTACCTGACTATACAGTTGTCTTATTTCTGTTAAAAACTCAGCTGCTGCATTTTCACCTCTGAAAATAACAGGTTCTGTATGCTGGCCGTCAGACCTAACAAGAATATATCCGAAAGAACACACCACTTGATCACTCAATTTTACGGTCTTTGGTAATGATTCTGGAACAGGACCCTCATATGGTACAACCTGTGATTCAAAATCAGCATACACTACAAACGGCAGCTTTTGCTGATTAACATAGTTCTTGAAATATACCTTGCTACCAGGATCTGGATACCTAAGTATTGTTTGAATGTCATCAGCCGACCTACAGTGCTGGGTATGTTTATGTGCCACTTTTATAGAGGAGAACCTTTGTAAGCATCGTTTACATACTTCCTGTTTGCCATTGTGTTTTGATACATGATTATGAATTTGTCGTGACATACTCCTAATAATTGTGTAGTGAAAGTTATCACCTGAGCCAGAGCTTATTAGTAACATGTCAACATGCTTATCTTCTGACTGACCGTAGGTTGGGGCAATTGGTGACACTCTAATTGGTTGTAACTTGTTCTCAGACTCATTATCCCATACATACACATTCACAGATATCCCAGGATTTAGTTTTTCAAACAGATCTATATCATCCACCTTAACAGGAAAATCTATGCCACTGAAGTTGAACCCCACCCGGGTCTGCCCTGGGGGACCCCCACCCGGGTCTGCCCTGGGGGACTTGGGTGGGGTTAGGTATTTTTTAGTTCCCAGGGTCACCCTGGTCAGCCCCACAGGGTGGGTTTTTCTCTCTATTCTGGGGCATGTGTTTCTGTCTACCCTTTGTCCATTCACCTGTATTTGCCTTTTTAAAACTCTCCCTACTGTCTGCACTGCCTGTAGCTCTTGATATTGGATGTGTGTTGCTAAATGGTCATAGCTTTATTTAGGCCCCGTGTGTTAGGTTTATTTAATGTATTTGACCGGCTGGCGACATACATTCAATGTTCTGTTTATTTTTTTTTTTCACAAGCAGTGCAGGCACGTCCTGAGAAAGCCTTGTTGCTGTCGGGACGCTAAGCAATGTACAATCAATCAATCAATCTGCCCTGGGGGACTTGGGTGGGGTTAGGTATTTTTTAGTTCCCAGGGTCACCCTGGTCAGCCCCACAGGGTGGGTTTTTCTCTCTGTTCTGGGGCATGTGTTTCTGTCTACCCTTTGTCCATTCACCTGTATTTGCCTTTTAAAAACTCTCCCTACTGTCTGCACTGCCTGTAGCTCTTGATATTGGATGTGTGTTGCTAAATGGTCTTAGCTTTATTTAGGCCCCATGTGTTAGGTTTATTTAATGTATTTGACCGGCTGGCGACATACATTCAATGTTCTGTTTATTTTTTTTCACAAGCAGTGCAGGCACGTCCTGAGAAAGCCTTGTTGCTGTCGGGACGTTAAGCAATGTACAATCAATCAATCACTGAAGTTGAGTTCATTTACAAATTTGGTATAGTTAGAAACACGTTCAGGTTTTGTTTTTACAAAATGCAGTTTGGCAAGTACACACCACATGAAACAGAAATTATCTTTGTTCTGAATATTGACGACAGCCTTTTTGTCTGCAACCTCAGTTGGTAGTGGCAGCCACGATTTGCCTAATATAGGATGATATCTTGACTGCTTCAGTTGCAGTTCATGTACACGGCCTTCATGCCAACCAGACCCTTGCATTTTTGCTCTGTCAATTGCTTCTAGAAAGTCAGGCAACAGTCTTTCTCTAAACACTTTTTCCAATTCCCTTCTTGAATTAACTGTGTGTTGTCTTGTTGAGATATATGATACAATCACTTCACCATCTACACTGGTAAATTCTATTTTAGCAACAATCTGAATCTTTACACTATCAGAAAGAAGGTTACCTTGTATGATCAATCCCCCACCCGGGTCTGCCCTGGGGGACTTGGGTGGGGTTAGGTATTTTTTAGTTCCCAGGGTCACCCTGGTCAGCCCCACAGGGTGGGTTTTTCTCTCTATTCTGGGGCATGTGTTTCTGTCTACCCTTTGTCCATTCACCTGTATTTGCCTTATTAAAACTCTCCCTACTGTCTGCACTGCCTGTAGCTCTTGATATTGGATGTGTGTTGCTAAATGGTCTTAGCTTTATTTAGCCCCTTGTGTTAGGTTTTATTTAACGTATTTGACCGGCTGGCGACATACATTCAATGTTCTGTTTATTTTTTTTTTTCACAAGCAGTGCAGGCACGTCCTGAGAAAGCCTTGTTGCTGTCGGGACGTTAAGCAATGTACAATCAATCAATTGTATGACCAAAAAAGACCTTTCTATCGATTCATAAACACTGTAAGTGTTGGATATAGGCAAACCTGTTGTGTGAAACACATTTCTTAAGCTTGATGAGCTTTGGGCATTGTCCGTCATTTTTATTTGTCCGACAAAATGATAAATACAAAACATTACACCTTGTGTCTCTAGTCTTGGCTTGACTTCGCGAACGAAGATTTTATAGGAGTTGACCACGACGTCTGCAGGCTTGTTCGTGGCTGCGGAGGCCAATCCGAGACAGGCAGGTTCGACCGCAGTGGCTGCAGGGGAAGGTATGGCCAGGGTTCTGAGCTGCGGCATCTCTGTTTTTTCTCCTGAGCCGCTTGTCCTTAAGGCTAGCTCTGTGAGAGTCCTCAAAGGAGACAGCTGCCTTGTAAATGGTGGAGCGCCAGGTGTCACGGTCCGCAGCAAGCGAAGACCACTGGTGGTGGTCGATTTGGCAGGCACTAAGTGACTTCTTGAGACAGTCTTTATATCTCTTCTTTGGTGCCCCTCTGTCACGGTGTCCAGTAGCAAGCTCGCCGAACAGTGTGATCTTTGGTAGGCGATGATCCTCCATCCTGGAGACATGCCCTGCCCAGCGGAGCTGTGTCCGCAGCAGCAAAGCCTCGATGCTCACAGTTTCAGCCTGTTCAAGGACCTCGACATTGGTGACATAGTCACACCAGTGAATGCCCAGGATGGTACGTAGGCAGCGCTGGTGGAAGCGTTCGAGGAGTCGTAGTTGGCTGCGGTAGAGGGCCCAGGACTCTGAACCATACAGCAGGGTGGTGAGGACCACAGCTCTGTACACGCTGATCTTGGTGCCTGTTTTCAGCTGTTGATTGTGCCACACCCGCTTGAAAAGTCGCCCGAAAGCGCTGTTCGCTTTTGCCAGCCTGCTGTCAAGCTCCTTGTCCAGCTTGGCGTCCGACGTGATAATGCAGCCAAGGTAGGTAAACTGGTGCACTGACTTTAGTTCAGACTCGCCAATGGTGATGTGTGGAGGGCGATACACTGTCTTGTGTCTGCTGGCACCGACCCTCTTCACCATCTTTTTTAGCATGATGTTGAAGCAGGCCACAGTGGACCTCGATGATGACGATGCAGTGTACATCAGGTATCGTCTCGATGGCAGCCTGTTCAACCTCAGACGACTGCAGGCCCACACGAAAACCCTAGACCAACTGATTCGTGAGCTGCTTTTTGCTGATGATGCTGCCCTCGTTGCACACACAGAGAGAGCCCTGCAGCGCATCACGTCTTGCTTCGCAGATGCTGCCCAGCTCTTTGGACTCGAGGTCAGTCTGAAAAAGACAGAGGTCCTCCATCAGCCGGCACCCAAGACACCTTGTGTAATACCACTTTATTGACTGTAACACCTACAATAAACAGATTCAGTTTACATAGTTGTCTGCATATTTGCTCACACACTGACTCAAACCAGGGATCATCAACTTCAAAGGTATGTGTCTTAAGATCAACAGGCATGTACTCTACAAATGGTAACTCCGCAAATATTTCTAAAGTCATTTGATATGACACATAAATCATCTCCTGTGTTGATACTGGTGTTATGTCCGGTTGTTTGAAATCTGTTCTTAACTGATCAAAGTGCTGGATATAACTAAAGCAGTCTGTAACATCAATTGTGTTGAGCGTCATTTTTATTTGTCCGACAAAATAATAATATAAAAATATTACTGCTTGCGCTGTAGGTGTAATACCACTTTATTGACTGTAACGTCTTCAATATAATCATGTAGTTTACATAGTTGTCTGAATATGTGTTTACACAGTGCCTCAAACCAGTCGCAGTTAGCATCATTGACTCTAAAGGTATGTGTCCTAAGATCAACAGTCTCGTACTCATAACATGGAAAACATTCAGAATACCCCAAAGTCACATTATATGCCATGCTTATCAGTGTCGGTGTTGAGAGTTTTATACCGAGCTCAAACGGCTTTTTAACATGCGTTTTAAAGTCATAAATGCACTTAACATCTTTGAAGCAGTCTGTGATGTCAATGGTTTGTCTGTCTGTCATTTTTATGGACAAACCATATGGCTGAATTAATTCACTAACCCATACCCTGTGGGCTGATCTGTCTTTAAAATAAGCTTTAGATGCTTGGTCAATTTCAGTTTGTTTTTCACAATGTCTCGTTCATGTTTATTTGGTATAACATCGTTCTCTCTGAGACAGTCTTCAAAGCTGTCACGATCTTTACAGTAAAACAAACAGATAAACTTTAACTGCTCACGAAAATCTTTCAGTACAGCATTATATTTCTGAGTGAGAATCCATACACTGATGTTTGCATGTCTGCCACTGAAGGCCAGTTCTGCCAATGTATTTCTCTTCTTGACAATGTCTTTCTCTGCAGAACAGTCATCAACAATGAACAGGGTTGGCTGTCCTTCAAATTGCTTTGTAAAATATTGTAGGTAATCATTCAGTTTTTTCTCAGGGTCGACTAAATAGATATTGCTGTCAGTCCAAATGAATAAACGGTTGTGATATGCTTTATTGTGTTTTATAGTAGGACAAAATATTACTATGTTTTCAAAATGATGTATATATCTTGTTTGTAAGAGGTTAAGAACAAATTCAGTTTTTCCACAGCCCGTGGCGCCAACGAATAGGCCACAGTGGAGGTCAAGGGTCATTAGACTTGGGTGGGGTTAGGTATTTTTTAGTTCCCAGGGTCACCCTGGTCAGCCCCACAGGGTGGGTTTTTCTCTCTATTCTGGGGCATGTGTTTCTGTCTACCCTTTGTCCATTCACCTGTATTTGCCTTTTTAAAACTCTCCCTACTGTCTGCACTGCCTGTAGCTCTTGATATTGGATGTGTGTTGCTAAATGGTCTTAGCTTTATTTAGGCCCCATGTTGTAGGTTTATTTAACGTATTTGACCGGCTGGCGACATACATTCAATTTTCTGTTTAGTTTTTTTTTTTCACAAGCAGTGCAGGCACGTCCTGAGAAAGCCTTGTTGCTGTCGGGACGTTAAGCAATGTACAATCAATTTTTAAAACTCAATATATAAAATGTGTGTACAAAACACTATGCATGCCTATCTGGTCATGAAAGGGGTGCATTCTAATAAACTCACTAACCCACACACACACGGCAGGTGTTAGTGAAAGTGAGTACAGGGTCGTCTCCACTAAAAATAAAAAGGTACCCCTTTCACAACCGATTTCAAGGACACCTTCCTGGTCATGAAAGGGACGCAATCTAGTAAATACACCCTACTGCAGGTGTTATAAGACTACGCAAAAGCTGGCTGGCCGTATTTTCTTCCTGCTCTGACCCGGTTGGAAGGCAATAAACCCACTCAAGCGATAGCTGGTGTCCTTGGATCCGGTTACAAAATCAGTCCGTATACAGGCACCCGATTTCAGGCATGCCCATTCTCTCCTCGCGTGATTTGTTGATCTAAAATGACACTCGTAAACAGGGTGCGTTTATACTTTGTATCACTGAGGTCCCTCACTAAGAGTAGAGTATTGGGTTTTGTCTTTCAATTTCAAATGCGTGGTAGGTTGGTCCACCCGGATGTGTGCTTGGAATGAAAACAACAACATGTTTTTCTCCACACTTTCTTTGTCAGACGTCGAAACAGAAAACAAAATTATTTTCTCTATTCTTCCACTAACGTTGCGTGTCCTGATTATTAAGGAATGGCCTGGTGAACTATATTTGGAGAAAAACCTATTTTCAATGTTTGTCCCACAAATTTTATTTGTACTAGTGACATAGTGACATAAATGTGAAGGGTTGACACAGAACGCGAAAATCTGTACTAGTGACATAGTGGCATAAATGTGAAGGGTTGACACAGAACGGATTTGTTTGGCCTGACATGTTGTGTGTTCGAGATGGTTGCCTGTGTGGGGAGTGGGGTAAGTGACGTGTGAGTGTGTCGGACTTTGTAGGGTAGGGTGGGGTGAGGGGGTAAGGGGTGGGGGTAAGGGGTGGGTTTGAGAGACGGCATGTACTAGTACAGGATGTGTGTGGGAGGGGAGGGGGAGAGAGGTGTGGGGACGCAGTTAAACAAGGAAGCTTTACCCGACATGTAATATTACCTGGAGTGAATAGTGTCGCAATTTCTCAGGAAAGCCAACTGGGATAACGGGAGATTGAAAGTTCTGGACCGTAACGTAATTACGTATGTACTTTACCCTGATTTAGAACTATCGATATGGCATTATTGATTTAGGAGTCGATGTACTCTCTCTCTCTCTCTCTCTCTCTCTCTCTCTCTCTCTCTCTCGTGCAGCTACTAAACGGACCTGGCCTTCTTGGCCAAGTCCCCAGGTGATCACTGTACGATCGCTGAAGCCGATTGACCCCAACAAGGAAGTCAGACAACAGGACCCGGTGAGAGCCTTACGCGTGTACCTACGCCGAACCAAGCCGCTCCGCCGGGTACGCACCCGCCTTTTTCTCCCTCTGTCCCCAGGTAGACAAGACATCTCAGCCCAGATGATCTCTTCCTGGCTAAGATGGGTGATACGTTCCGCCTACCAAGACCTCTGCCCTGACGCTGCCAAGCGACTACACATCCGGGCCCACGAGGTCAGAGCCATGGCTGCTAGCGTCGCATTCGACCGCAACTGCGCTGTCCGAGACATTGTGGCTGCCGTAGGCTGGCGGACCGAGTCGACCTTAACCCGGTTCTACCTCCGAAACCTGGTTGGCCAGCGAGACAACCTGGCCCTGAGGAAACAAATGAATTTTTCTCTAAAAAATAAAATGTATTTTTTCGAAAAATACTTACCGATGCCATTACTCGGACGGCCCTCCCACCTGCCCCGCTCGCCGCTAGCCACCTAAACGAAAGAACTGGTTTGGCTTGGCTGCGCTGGCAGTTAGCCGTATGGGATGGGAAGGGAGGCTACGCGGGTACCAGGTCACGGCACCCCTGGTGGCCTCCCCCGGCTCTAAAGGTACACATCGTAAGTTTTTGGGCTAAAATTACGCAAGCTATAGGTTGTTCCATTGTAGTAATGGCATTTGGTAAGTATTTTTCGAAAAAATACATTTTAGAGGAAAATTAATTTTTGTGCACTGGAACATGCTTACACAGCGTACACCTGCTCTCAAACGCATGCTGATGAAGAATATTTGAGGTCCATTTGGAAATACAATAATTACATACTCTATTGGTTTAAAAATTATATACATGTACTGTATATGTGTCATCTGAAACTGCTTTGCAGATGTAGTTGTGTGATTTCAGAGAGTGGAAGTGACAAGGAGAAGGGGATACAGTTGCTATTGCTTCATGAATCGGTGAAAATTGAGTGTCCCAAATACACCGGTAATTTACTTTCACAGGTGAGATCTCTCACGAGTAAAGGTAGTGCATGCAGCCCAAAGTTGTTTGCAAACTTTTCAGTCAACCTTGGCATAAACGTAGCCGATGATAACACCTTTCTATACATGTATATTTAGTCGCCCCCTCATAAGCTCAATGGTCACGGAGGGTCGACAAATGTGTGAAAATACATGCATTTTGAGAAAACTTGGATTTCACTGTTGCACAAGCCAACTCTTATGTTTAGACACATGAACACACAAAGGTCACACTTGTTGTGGATTGGTCATACACATGAGCCATAAGGACTTTGCCTTTTTTGTTCCTCTTGTCACAGGCTCACGTGCAGAAACTGTTACGTCACCCATGGTTGTCCCATGATCTTGACCAAGAGCTGAGGGTTCGAGTGGGCTTGACTGCTGTTTTGTCTTCTCTGCAGGAGAGACTAGGCTTTGATAAAGTGGACATCCACTACCCTCTGCCTCACTTCAGCTCCGTTGGTACGATTTGTCTGGTGCAATAATCACGACCAGATTCATTATGCATGCGTCAGTTGCTGACACATTGAGCTTAACCCTTTGGCTGCTGGAATCATCTCGACAAGAAGTGTTATTGACAGCCAGAGGGTTAATCCCCTTTTGCATGCAGCCACTGGTACTGTAAACAGTACTGCTGGCTGCATGCACAAGGGGGTTGACACAATGGACCCCATGCATAGCTGCCAAACCTCAGGATTTTATCAGGAAAATCACGATTTCTTATACGTGTCCCGATTTTCCAATTTTTGGCATATTTTTCCGATTAAAAAAAAAATTAAGTTAAGTTTAAAAACCATGGGGAAAATCCAGAGGACGGATCCGACAGCCAGTCCACGTTTCTCAAACCGAATGCTATTGCGCATGCTTGCTTTACACAATATCCGGTTTCAACAGCCGCCATTTGTTTATCACCGTTCGTCGCACGTGTGAGGCACTCGTGAATGCACATCGTAATCGATTATCTTATCGCACATGTGAGGCACTCGTGAACGCACATCATGATCGATTATCTTAGTGAAGATGCCGCCGAAAATGACAAAAGAAAAGATCCTCACAAGTTATAGTGATGCATATTCCAAGGATTTCCCATTTGTATCCAAATCGCGCAAAGGAGAACACCACGCATTCTGCACATCATGCAGATGTGATGTCAATATCGGCCATGGTGGGAGAAAGGACCTTGTCAAAATAACTCTCAACCCTGTTACTGTTAGTGTTGCAAGCAAACATCCATTGATTTATTTTGGTCAGCCATGATTTTTTGTGCTGATGTGAATGTAAATAAACTTCAAACTAAATGATACAAACTGGTCATTATTTTGAATTTTGCTTCAAGGCCAAAATGCTGATTTTCGTTTTCGGGCAGCCAACCCACCCCCACCCCCACCCCTTGCACCCTGCTGGGGCCTAGGCGGCCCCTGAACCCCAGCCAGTCAGGATTTTTATTTCTCCAAGGTTGGCAGCTATGCCCATGGTCAGGTCAAAAGTCCTAACTTTGGAAGTTTTCCTCTGAAAACTTTGATACCGATTTTAGGCCACTTTATAAATTTCAAATACAAGCAATCAAAATTTCGGAAACCTCAGTAGCTGAGCTGACCCTTCATGCCACGTATCTGTCTTGTGTTTGTCTTCAGAGTGAATCCGCGTGTGTCACTTGAGCGTGCGTGTTGGGTTCAGTTCGCGGTGCTTTGAGCCATTTCAAACAAGCAGTTGTGACACCTTTGCTAAAGAAACCTGGTCTCAACAAAGAATGTTTTAATAACTATCGGCCCATCTCCAATCTCCCTTTCTTATCAAAGCTATTAGAACGCATTGTTCTGTCTCAGCTCCAAAACCATCTCATTTCCAACAACCTCCTAGAAACGTTTCAGTCAGCTTACAGAAAACAGCACAGTACAGAAACTGCTCTCCTGCATGTTACAAACAGCCTTCTGTGCAATGCCGACAACAAGCTGGTTTCCATTCTTTGCCTCCTTGACCTCTCGGCGGCATTTGATACGATTGACCATACTGTACTCCTAGAGAGACTTAACACAGCCTATGGCATCTCTGGCAAAACACTTAGCTGGTTTTCCTCGTATCTGCGTGGGCGTAATCAGAAGGTTGTTGTCAATCAATCAGAGTCACAGCCCCTCATGCTGAGATACGGTGTCCCCCAAGGATCAGTCCTTGGGCCCGTCCTTTTCAGCCTTACACCCAGTCCCTGTCTGACGTCATCACCCGACATGCCTGTGAATTTCACATGTATGCCGATGACACCCAGCTCCACAAAGGTGCTTCTCCATCTAATTTTCCTGCTCTTGTGAAAGAGATTGAACTTTGTATTTCCTCTGTGAAAAAATGGATGCTGTGCAACAAACTGAAGCTGAACGACGGCAAGACTGAATCACTTTGCGCTGGTTCCGACCCCTCCCTTAGTCAGGTCCCACCAGGGGCCTCCCTCGTGGTTGGCGACAGTGAAATAACCTTTAGCCAGTCTGTACGTAATCTGGGAGTTCAGTTCGACTGCAGTATGTCCATGCACCATCACATTACTAATGTGTGCAGGACGGCGAACTTCCAGTTGCGAAGAATCAGCTCCATTAGACCATTCATCACCCGGTCCGCTACTGTTCAACTTATTTGCTCCCTTGTTCTTAGCCGCTTAGACTATTGTAACTCCCTCCTGGCAGGTGTCCCCCAGAAAGAACTCTCCCGTCTGCAGACAGTCTTCAACAATGCTGCCAGACTTGCTTTTGGCAAATCTAAAATGGACCATGTAACCCCCCTACTTCAGGAATTGCACTGGCTACCCATTCAGTTTAGAGTTGAGTACAAGATTGCGGTCCTGGCTTTTCGCTGCTTTGATGGATCCCTACCGCCATACCTCTCATCCCTCCTCAACATCTGCCCCACCCGGGTCTGCCCTGGGGGACTTGGGTGGGGTTAGGTATTTTTTAGTTCCCAGGGTCACCCTGGTCATCCCCACAGGGTGGGTTTATCTCTCTATTCTGGGGCATGTGTTTCTGTCTACCCTTTGTCCATTCACCTGTATTTGCCTTTTTAAAACTCTCCCTACTGTCTGCACTGCCTGTAGCTCTTGATATTGGATGTGTGTTGCTAAATGGTCTTAGCTTTATTTAGGCCCATGTGTTAGGTTTATTTAATGTATTTGACCGGCTGGCGACATACATTCAATGTTCTGTTTAGTTTTTTTTCACAAGCAGTGCAGGCACGTCCTGAGAAAGCCTTGTTGCTGTCGGGACGTTAAGCAATGTACAATCAATCAATCAATCCTCAACATCTATCAGCCCTCCCGTTCCCTTCGTTCCTGCTCTGAGAAGCGTTTCCGTGTCCCCAGCTTTTCCTCTAAGCGGTTTGGCTGCCGGACATTCAGTATCAAGCCCCTGTTGTCTGGAACTCACTTCCCCTACACCTCCGGAATGCTGAAAACATCGACGTCTTTAAGACCCAACTTAAAACCTACTTCTTTCAGCTTGCGTACCATTAATCCACAGATTATGTGTGCGTGTGTGTGATGATGGTTTGGTCTGCATACATATGGTTTTGTTATGTCTGTTTTAGTTGTATGTGCGTGCGTAGATTAGAAGTGCATAGATTAGACGTTTTTAAAGGTAGTGAGATTCTGCATATATACATTTTTTGTAACGCGCTTAGAGCCCACTGCTCCTGGGGATTCAGCGCGATATAAATGCTCTTTATTATTATTATTATTATTATTTCGCAGAATTGGATAAAGCGCCTGTATAATAACTGGTATTATTATTGTTAACAGCTGTTCAGGAGGGAAATTGTTAATTTTAGTTCACAGGATGTTGAGATTTATCAGAGTAGCTTGGCACCTAGAAGCATGATAGTTCAAGAGCGGTGTCAAAATAGTTTGACAACAATGTGCGTTGCCTTGTTAACCCTTTCACTGCTGAGAAAAAGTAAATACGATCCAACTGCAAGAGACGTAGATATTCATTACCCTCGCATTTGCGGGGGCTCATGAACACATAATGATATGTCTGTTGCTGACACCACTTTGTATCCAAGTTCCTTGGTCAGCTGGGTCTCTTTGTATTAAATTGACAAAGATTTCAACAACAGAATTTGCTACGGCTGGCAGTGAAAGCTTTAACCCATTCAGCCCTGATGCCCTACAAATGAATCGACCATGATAATTCAAGGGTAGTGCCAGATTAGCTTGGCTAATCTGGCACTGCCCTTGAATTATCATGGTTGATCCCACCAAACTTATCAAACACTGGCCTTGGCCTGTGACAGTCAATCCTGCTTCCATATTTGACACTGAACGTAAAAGTCGTACAGATCGACAGTCTCAGACTATTATATGTTCCAGTATACTGTGTAATCGCAGATAATGAGCATAGGTATCTGGCTCCCACTGGGATGCCCTGTGAGCAATAGGTCTTTAGGCTCACATCAGCCTTGTCTGGCCCATACATTGTCTGAAGACCCAATTGCGCACCAAGTGTTTTTTCTTCATGAGTTGGTGTAAAAATTCAGTACTACGATAGCATGATCGTGAATAATGCAGTCTGACTTTATGGCTCCCGGGCACCACGATACGCTGAGGCTGACCTGCATTGATTTCTGTTTTCCAGTTATTGAACTTCGCTACTGCAGTCGGGCGGGTTTCCTCAGCTTCACTCCACATCCAAGAAAGAAAGTTGCAGGAGACACTTTCACCCATCGTGCCATCACCGACAATATCCTGTCCACTTTGTCGCAACAGTCATCAAAGGCTTCTGTTCATTCACCAGGCACAAGGTGAAGAAGTATTTGCAATATAAAACTTCATCCCTCCAAATATTTTTAGTGAAAATTCGACTGTTGTTTCTTGTGTGCTTCTTCTTCTCTGGTGCTCTCTGTAAGCGCACAGGATGTGTAGTGCAGACGTGCATTCGCCCTCTGCAGTTTCCCTACAGCAGTGTAGGGTTCTGCGCCGGTTGTGCCTGCAACTTGGAGCCTCGGTTCCCGGCGGTGTGTTGCGCTCGGGTGCTTTGAACTGTTGTTACTTCTGTGGCTCTTCTCTGGGTGCCATCGGAAAGTTTGTCTGTGTTCTGGACCTCTGGGACTTCCGTCGCGGACTCGGCCCCCTTGCCTGACGTGTGCGGCCCCCGGCTCCTTGGTGTGGCGCTCCTGCTTCTGCGTGTCAGGTTATTCCCTTCCCCCAGCCTCTGCAGGATGGCTAGGTAAGGTCTCGATATGTGCCAGCGACCGGCGCCTCTGGCGCCAGGAAGCAGCATCACTGTCAGTGTTTTGCGTGCTTGGGTGCACTCGTGATGTGGCGTAGCAGCCACGACCACCCGTTTGATGATGGTGTCCATTTGTCTTGCGCACCCATACCAGCATGCACATCCACATTCTTGCAGACACACTGGGGTGCTCACCCACGTTTATAGATACACGTATTTTTTACGGTCACTTTGGTGTGTGCACACATTTGTTGGTGTTCACACACCATATTTTATGGACATGATGCATACACCCACATTTGTTAGACGTCACATTTTTAAGACACGCTGGCGATGTTATGATAATAATAATAATAATAATAATAATGTGCATTTATATAGCGCTTAACCTCCAAATGAATGGTGCTCTAAGCGCTTTACAAGATCAAAAATCGAAGGACAAAATGTACAAGAAAAAAAAAACCACTGCAAATGCACACCCATGCATCCTGACATGCTAGTATCCATGTTCAGATATATACACAGTGTTTCTCATACCTTTGGACTGGAAGAAGAGAAGATTTTCTAGTGCATTCCCGTGCACAGCACACATTCATGCTGGCATAACACTATTATACCATTTATTTCTTTGTGTAGTCAGCCACTATTCTGCAGTGCAATAACTAAATAATTAATAACGACACGCACCTTCTGGTGCACTGTAGTCCTTCTTTTTGCCTATATATATGATAACAAGCATCCCTACAGGAAGGCCCTGGCTTGTTATAAGCACTGTCGGACGCATCCTTAGCAGCTGAGACCGGCGGCATGTCCCGTCCCCACTAAGAGGCGGTCAGCCGTAGAAAGGGCTACTGGGACGCCATATAGGTGCTTGTTCTGATCTGATGTTGCAGTTGTCAAGTTTGCACCTGCACCCGATGTGGCGATTTCCTGTGGCCGAGTGTATGCATGCAGTGTGCCTCTCCTGCTCCTGTTGTGCCTCCGGCCGCACCTGTGATGTCTGCGCGCCCTTGGTAGAGGAGCTGGTCCCAGCTCTGGAGCTGCTATCGGCGTGAATGTCCACCGCCGTCCCGCAGCCTCACGCATGTCTCGGCCCCTGACCAACGAAAAAGCACCCACACTGCTGTTGGGGGACAGCTTACCAGGGATGCCCCCTTGCGCACCTACTCGCTCGAGTCTGGTCCGCAGCGAGTCCGCTCGCCCCGCTTTGCGGAAAACAACCGGCTGCTAAGCCCTGACGTTGGGGGACGTATTCCCCCCTTGCGCACCTACTCGCTCGAGTCTGGTCTGCAGTGAGTCCGCTCGCCCCGCTTTGCGGAAAACAAACGGCTGCCAAGCCCTGACGTTGGGGGACGTATTCCCCCCATGCGCACCAGCTCGCTCGAGCCTGGCCTGCAGCGAGCTAGCTCGCCCCGCCTAGCGGAACACAAGCATCACAAAGAAAGACAAGGAAGTAAACCACGCACCTTCCCGACGCCGGACCTTCAGCTTCGTCTTGCGGCCACAACAGGTGACCCCTGGAACGCTCCAGGACGGACACAGCTTGGACGCCCGCTCGCGCGTTTGGAGCCCATGTCGACACGTTCCTTCACGGACTCCGGTCTCCTGTCAGCTGTTCCGTGGCTCCACGATCCCAGACCTCGGCATCGTCGCCCGCCCCGCTCCTAGGTCTCTGCCCGTCTTTCCTGTGCTCCCCACCCAGCAACCAGGTCTGCTTCGGGCTCCTTGTTCCTGGACACCTTGGCCTCGGACCTCCCCGCTGGTCTCAGAGGATTCCTGCTCGCCCCTCGCCGTCGCTCTCCTCGGATTCGCGTCGCGACGGAGCCCGCCGCCTTGCACCCTCAGCGCCAGCCTCTCGTGCCTCCCGAGGATGATGACGCCCTCAGCACTTCCTGGACGATTCCGCTTCAGCGCGCCTTAGCCGTTCAGCCTCCCCACCTGCACGCTCGTCGGATGCTCCTTTGTCGCTGACGGCCCTCTGACGTCTAGGTCGGAGACTCTTCGCTCCCTGATTCTGGGGGCATGCCTTGTCGCTTCGTCTCTTCCCCTGGGAACCTGCCCTTCCTTGTCCCCCAGAGGATGCTCTCGGCCTTGTGGACCCCACGGCGCAGTTACGCGTGGATGGACTTCACGTTTCGCGGCGTTGCTTCCCACCCGGTCTGGATCGGACAGCGTCCCTCTTCCGCAACGTCTCGCCTGTGCAGGATTGCTCAACATGGTTACGCAAGCTGTCGTCTCTCATGTGGAGGAGGCCTGGCGCCCGTCATTTCACTTCGCTGTTAGGAGACATCCTCGCCTTAGCCCTGTGCCCGGGCGGCTTACCACACTTCCGTCAACACCATGCCCGGTGCCGCCGAACCTACGCAGACAGCTGCGTCTGGCCCCTTTCTGCGAACCGCTACGCTTCGATCCTGCCTGGCAGACGGTGAAGTACAGGGATCTCTGGCCCACCCGCTTTGTCTCCTCCCGGTTTCAGCCGCCCGCAAGGCCCTGCGTCTCTCCCTGCGGACTGTTAGACCCTCCTCTCGCCCACCCTCCAGGCGTGGCTGCCCGCGCCTGACACCGGACATCCCTGCCCGCCCCCCATCCCCGGCTGCCCCCTACGTTGCAGCCCTGTGTGGACTTCTGTCCCTTCGGACCGGCTCAGGCAGCCGCTCTTCGGGGAGAGATTGCCGCGCTGTTGCAGTAGGACGCCTCGGAGGTGGTTACGCGTCACGACTCCACAGCCTTCTACAGCCGTCTCCTGGTTCCCAAGCTCGGAGGCATGGGGCTCCCAATCTTCAACCTCTTGGCACGGAAGAGGTTCATCTCCGTGGACAGCGTGGTCGCCGCGTCCAGACGGATGTCCCCGAGCCACCTTCGGATTCCTAATTGATCTGCCCCTGCGCAACCAATCGGCGGCTGCCTTGGAGAAGGACTGAGATGTCTTGCTGGACCTTCTCAACAGGCTGAGCATCATGGTCAACGTGCTGAGGCCGGACCTCGCCCTGTCCCGCCGCTTCGTTCACCTGGGCATGGAGTTCCGGACCGACCTCAACCTGGGGAGACTACCAGAACCGCGGATACGGAGTTGGCGAACCCGGCCTCAGTTAATGTTTCTACAGGAGTCGGTCTCCGCCAGCGTGTGGTTGCAGCTTCTGGGCCTGATGCGTGCAACAGCGGACCTACTCCCCTGTGGCCATCTCTACTCTCGTCCGCTTCAACTGCCCCTACTTCTTCACTGGCGACTCTCAGCTGGCGACGTTAAGACTCGGTACCAGTGCTTCCGTTGCCCCTCCCCCACCTCCTCCGTTGGGCGGATCCCGATGACTCGCGTCCGGAGTACCTCTCTACCCTCCGCCCCCACAGTTGTCCCTCTGCATCAACGCTAGCTGCACCGGCTGGCACGCACACCTGCTGCCAACGTTCTCCAGGTTCCGGCAGCTGGACCATGGACATCACCGACTAATGTATCATCTGGTTGGAGCTGCACGCGGGTTGGCAAGCCCTCCTCGCCTGGGAAACCGCTCTCGGACGCCAGGAACTGCTCGTCCTCCGACAGCGCCGCTGTGGTCTCCTACACCCAGAAGCAGGGCGGGCCTCGCTTCCCCACCCTCTGCCTTCTTCTCTACCAGCTCCTCTGGTGAGGTGAAGATCACGACATCCCTCTCCGAGCGAGATGTATCCCAGGACATCTGTTTGGCCTCGCAGTCTCCCTCTCGCGGCCCGGCCAGCTTCGCGACTCCGATTGGGCACTACATCCGGACTCCTTTCGGATGATCTGGACGGTGTGGGAGTCTCCTCTGGTCGACCTCTTCGCGACAAGGTGGAACCGCCAGCTGCCCCTCTTCGTCACCCATTCCGGCCCCCCCTAGCCTGGGCAGTAGATGCGCTCCCCTTCTCCTGGGAAGGTCTCTTCGCGTATGCCTACCCGTCCACGATGCTGGTCCCCAGGTCCTGCGCATGCTCTTTGGATGCAGCGCGATTCGATTGCTAGTGGTCCGTTCTGCTGGACCAAGTCTTGGACCACTGAGCCACCCAGTTCCCCTCCTTCTGCACCTCGCCACCGGACCCCCTCTGCGGCTCCCCACACCACGCTCGATGCTTAAGTGACCACGGCGGGCACTTTACCTTCCGTGTCCCGAGCGACTCCTACTACACGCCTGGAGATGATGGGGCACGCCTTCATTGCTAGCTGCTTCTCGCGTGCAGCAGTGGACGCTTTCGCTCCAGGCCGCAGACCCTCGAACCTTTGAGGCTACGAAGGAACGTGGCGAATCCTGGAGTCTTGGTGCGACGACTGACACCTCGCTCCTGCCGATCTGACATCCCCCCAGCTGGCTGAATTCTTCCTCTGGCTTTTGCCGAGCAGCATTGGCGCCTATCACCATCAGGGGCTACCTCACCTGATTGCTGACACTTCCCGACCCTTGGGCCGCCCGGACCCCGGAAAGTGCAAAGACATCGCAGACCTGGTGGTCACGTAACACAGAAAACCTGCTTCTTCTCGCCCTTGCCACGGCCTCTGGAGTGAGGAAGCTGCACGCGCCTTTGGCGCACCCCTCCTGCTGCAGTTCAGGACGGACGGCTCTGTGCAGCTACTGGCGGACCCGGCCTTTCTGGCCAGGATGCAGTCCCATTGTCTGCCCCCCAGGTGATCACCGTACCGCCACTGAAGGGGATAGGCCTGAACCGGAAAACCAGGAAACAGGACTGGTGAGAGCCTTACGCGTGTACCTGCGCCGAACCAAGCCGCTCCGCAGGTGACGCCTCCGCCTTTTTCTTCCTCTGTCCCCAGGTAGATCTGACTTCTCGGCCCAGACGATTCTGTCCTGGCTCCAATGGGTGATACGCTCCGCCTACCAGGACCTTTGCCCCGACGCTGCCAAGCAACCACACATCAGGGCGCACGAGGTACGAGCCGACGCTGCAAGCATCGCCTTCGACCGCAACTGTGCCGTCAGAAACATTGTGGCGGCTGTGGGCTGGCGAACAGAGTCGACCTTCACCCGATTCTACCTCTGAATCCTGGCTGGCGAGCGAGACTACCTGGCCCTGGTGGGGGACATCGCCATGGCACAACACTCCCTCCTAGCACCCTCGGTGCCTTTGGTAACCTTTACCTAAAATTATCAGGAGTTTGCTCCGGGGAGGGTGGAGCTAGCTAGCTTGTCGGGGTACTGGGTTACACAGCACCCTCCTCCTTTTCGCTATTCTTCCTTGTAGTAATGGCATCGGTAATGTTTTTGAGGAAACAAATGAATTTGTTTCCTCAAAAAACATTACCGATGGCATTACTGTATGGAAGTACAACAAACCAAGGGGAATTACTCAGCGCTGGACAACAGTTAGTATGGAAGTAGCACTTAGCCTATCAGTTTCAGCCCAGTGATCGTTGTGTACAGCAAGGCCACCGGGGAACCACCCGAGTGAGCTGTACCAACATCCCTGAATAGCTTCCCTTCACTGAGTAGCTTCCCTTACCTCATACGGCACATGCGTAGCCTTACCAGTTTTCGCGCTTAGCTTGTATGCATGTAGGTTGTGTCAGCCCATGGCTCCCTCCTTCTTTGGATTTCTTCTTTGGATTTCTTTCTAAAATTTTCCAAGTGTGTCAAGGTAAGGCCTCGGGTACTATCACAGCCAGGAGTCCAGGTTTTTTCCGGACAGGCAGCGACATTCCACTGTGGATAATTGTTTGACTCGTATTTGAAAGAAAATTATCGGCGCGTTTCGTGTTCCGACCACGTGGCCTGTTGTGTTCCTTTTACGCCGTACCTTTGTTCTGTTTGTTGCAGAATGCAAGTTCGGACGTGCCGGCGTTGTAAGGATTTTCAGTGGCCCACTGATAATCACTCCATCTGCCTACCGTGTTCTGGATGCTCTTCTTCTCGGACATGCAACGTGTGTGCCTCGTGGCGGGAACTTCAATGGTCACAGGTATGGGGGTTTTACCGCAGGGAATGACCCGCTACCCCCCAGGACCCACGCTTGCAGCTGGGTAGTCTGTCCGCCAGGAACACCCTTACTGCTGCTACGCCTTCTGCCATCACCGGCCCACGGCATGCTTTCTCGGATATCGTGGTGTCTTTGAAACACTCCAACCAGCCGCCTTCTCTGCGCCCGGTTTTTTCACTCTTGGCGGGTCATCATAACCAAGGTGAGAGGCGCCCCAGTGCACAGCGGCAAAGCGACCGTGCCCCGTTAGCGAGCACACACGTGAGTACACACCATTTATTGTCCTTTTCTTCTTCCGCTCGACCTTCCACGACAGTTAGGAATACTGCGCCTCGGCGCCTTTGGTCGCCCTCTCCCTCGGACGCTCAACGTTTTCATTCTTCCGCCTCGGCCCGCGGGGGCTCGGCGGCCTTAAGGCCCCCTTCCTTGGACCATACTTTGGCTTCCTCGGTTCAGCACTCTTCCTCTCAGGACCGTCTCTCCCGACAGCGCCACCGCCTTTCCACGTCTCGTCGTTCTCGGAAGGATTCCTCTCCCCGCGTTGTCCCGTCTTCACGTTTGTTTTCTCAAAACACATTGCCGATGGTATTACAACTAGGAAATGTTTCTTAGCTAGTCTAATTTTAGCCCAAAAAATTGTTGTGTACGATAATGGCCATGATGGCAGGAGAGGGGCGCCATAGCTTAGGCGGAAACCCGGTAGCCTCCCTTCCGGTTCAACCACGCAAGTGCTCAGCGCTTATCACTTCAGTCAGTTTCTTTGCTAAGTCCGCAGTAGGTTGTGTACGCCTGTGGCTTCCTTCGTGTTTAAGTTTTGCTTCGGTGGAAGTTGGTGTTCGAGGTTTTCCTGAGGAAGAGTATTGTGGTCTTTGGGCTTGGACGCTTTCATGTGATTACGTTTTTCGGGGGACTTCTTAGATGACACTTTGTGAACTTTACTCACTGGTGGGCCGGTCGCCTTCGGCTTTTTGTGCCCTCTGGCTTCGACCTTGGCTAACTTCGTGGACTTTCGGGAAGGCCCTGGTTACTGTGTTTTGCGGGGCTGTTCTTTCTTCGCCGACTGTTGTGACTGTCATCTCTGCGCCCGGCGCCGGTCGCAGCCCTTGGCTTGACGGAACCGGTCTTCGGCGCCATTTTGGTAGGACGGCTTCTGGCTTCTGCTTGCACCGTTCTTCGGGCCTCTCCTTCGCATTATGGAAAGGTAAAATCTCGGTCACTGCTCCCGTACGGCACTCAGGGGAAGGGGTAGAGCGCCGTGCGTCAGCATACGCAGTAACTTTCTTCGTTCGTTCCGCGATTCGTTGCGTGCCTGGGGCACGTTCGTTTGCTTTTATTGTTACGCTATGTTTTGCAGTTGGCAAGTCCGCACCTGTATCAGATGTGGACAATTCCAGTGGCCTAGTGACAGACATGAGGTGTGCCTGCCCTGTTCCACCTGTACGTCTTCACATCCGTGCCTTGTCTGTGCCCCCTGACTGGAAGAGCAATGGACTCAGCTGTGGGGATTTTACCGTCGTGAACTTCCGACACCAGCACAGATAAAGGGTCAAACACTGGTAAGAACCACAGACCCGACTAGTGGTTATTACCTGGTGAGAGGACAGTCAACGCCGCAGCTTAGGCCGCGAGCTCGTCCTCCTGTGCCGGCAGCGAACACAGACCCGACTAGTGCGCGCTGTCTGGTCACAGAGACTAGAACTGAGATTCCAGTCAGACCCGCTTCTCTGAACAATAAAGACACTCTGGTAATCACCACAGACCCGACTAGTGGTGCTTGCCAGACGTTAGAACGCTCATCTTCATGACTTCGGTCGCTAGCTCGTTCTACTACACCGGCAGCTAACACAGACCCGACTAGTGCACGCTGTCCGGTTCCGCCGAACTTATTGGCTCGACGTATGTTACAGGAACAGGCTTCAGTACCGGTAGCTGTCTCTACACAGGAGGTGGCTGCTTCCAAGCAGAAGGATTCTCCTCCTCCGCGCATCGAGAGAGCTCAGCGCTCCGGACCGGGCCTGCACACTCCTCGTCCAGAAGAGCAGAAGCACCGGAAAGTCTACCACTCTTCAGGTGTCAGTTCGTGAGAGGAAGCGTACCAGCGAGTAGTTCCTAAACGGCTTCGATCAGATCACTGCCTCTCATCTCGCCACCGTTCGCCTTTAAGGGACAGGTCACCGTGTCGTAGGTCTACCTCCCGCTCTTCCTGTGCTAGTAGGCCCTCGCGGATGGCGTCCAGGTGCGGATCACCTCAGGATGATCGTCAGTCCAGACCGCGTCCCCCGGTTGAGCGACTTTCTCCTCGTAGAGCGCAACCGTATTCTACTCCACGCTCTAGACGTTCGTCTTCCAGGGTCTGTGCCTCGTGTTGTTAGCTGGGCCTGGGGCCTTCTTCTGCTTCTCTTCCGTCGCTCACGGTGGTTTGTGCTTCGGCGCTCCGCCATGGAAAGGTAACGTCTCGGCCGCCGCCTACGTCTCGCCCGGCTGGGCCGGACGTCGGTCTCATCTCGACCTTTTTTGGTTCTCTCCCGCGTTTCGACGTGAGCTTCACTCGTTTACCTTTTTCGGAAGTTATGTTGGCGGGTTAGTTTCCCGCCACCGGTCGTCTCTCATCTTTGGGTTTGTGTTGCAGTTATCAAGTGCGCACCTGTCCCCTCTGTGGCGACTTTCAGTGGCCTAGTGACCGGCATAAAGTCTGTCTTCCGTGTTCCGGCTGCTCCTCGGACCTTGCCTGCGCTGTCTGCTCTTCGTGGCCGGAGGTTCGTTGGTCGGAGCTTTGGAGGTTCTACCGGCGCGAGCGACCTGTCACAGCACGCCGGGACCCAGTCAAGCTCCCCTCCTCGGACGAGGAGAAACGCACGCTTCGTCTTCCTGGTAAGACTATTACTGCTACGGTGTCCGCACCGCCTTTGCCCGCTGACTCCTCCGGCGAGTCGTCAAGCCGGCTTTGTGCCCCCCTCCTTGAGCCCCGGGCACCGCGACCTTTGTCGCCTGTTAGTAGACGCGTGGGCCTTGTGGCCCCCCCTCCTAAGCCCGCTGACTCCTCCGGCGAGTCGCCAAGCCGGCTCCGTGCCCCCCTCCTTGAGCCCCGGGCACCGCGACCTTTGTCGCCTGTTCCTAGACGTGTTGGCCTTATGGCCCCCCCCCTCCTAAGCCCGCTGACTCCTCCGGCGAGTCGCCTAGCTGGCTACGTGCCCCCCTCCATGAGCCCCGGGCACCGCGACCTTTGTCGCCTTCTACCCTTCACCGTGGCCTTTCGGCCCCAGCTGCTAAGCCCGCTGACTCCTTCGGCGAGTCGCCTAGCCCGCAACGTGCCCCCCTCCTTGAGCCCCGGGCACCGCCACAGTTGCCGCCTTTTCCTCCTCCTTGGGACAGAAGAGACCATCCCCGATCCTCCAGGCGCCGCTCTGTGGACCGTCGGCATAGCCCTCATCGCGTGGATAGGAAACGTAGCCCCCAGCATTCGTCGTCCTCACGCTCGACTTCCTCCTATGCTTCCCGTCGGCGCAGTCGTTCTCCGCAGCGCTGGTCCTCTCGGCGCCCCTCACCGCACTCCTCTCGTAGGAGTCGTAGAGACGACAGGACTCCGCCTCATTCTCGGCGCAGTAGTTCCCTTCGGGACCGACGCTCTCATCGTTCACGGCGCCCTTCGCCTCCTACTTCCCCGCGGCGGCGTCAGCGTAGCCCCTCGGCTCCTCCTCCGCTGCCTGCGCGCGTCAGTTTACCTCATGTGCTTCGGTCTCCTCCGCCGCCACCGCCTGCCATCGATGGAGAGACCTTAAGCCTGATGCCGGAGGACTCCATTTCGGCCTTGCTTGGGTCCGGCAGCCGTTCGCCCTCTCAGGTGGATGATCCGGCGTCTCCAGCCACCCTGTCCACTCCTCGTGGCAAGACTCTCCGAGCCTTGGATGACGCCGCCCGTCTCATCGCGGCTTGCCTTCCCGCGGATTCTTGCCCTCCTTCCCCACCGCTGAAGAGGAAAGCAGCCGCCTTTGTGGACTCTGCTCGTCAGGTTAAGAAATTCAAGTCGCTTCCCCAGCCGCCTGCCTTCCGCGACCTAGCGGACGCCCTTTCTGCGCACCTCCAGCGAGACTCCGCTTCCGACTCGGACTTCTTTTCCAACCGCCGCTGGCCTTCCAGTGTCGACATCGCTTTTTGGCAGTCCTGGTACGCTGGCCACTCGCAATCCTTCTTGTGCCCCCTGCCTCTGGTGGATCCGCCTGCGCTGGTGCTCGCTGGCAGCTCTTCCCAGCTCAAGCGTGTCCTGCCTCGCGGCTTGGAGCGTACCGCCTCCCTCGTCCGAAATGCCCTCGCATGTTCGGGATTTTTGGAGCTCCTCACACAAGCCTTCATTAACCGTATCGAGGCAGCCTGGCTTCCCTCTGCTCCTCCCCTGCTGTCGGATCTTCACACTTTGGCAGTAGCAGCCAACCGAGCGGCCTACCATTCATCCGTCAACGCCATGGCAGCGGCCGCCAACTGTGACCTGATGCGGCGTGATGTGGTGCTCCAGACCTGCCCGGGTCTTCCCCCTGATGTGAAATCGCAGCTCCGCCGGGCCCCGGTCGGCGCTCCGCTCCTCTTCGGCCCTTCCTGGCAGTCCCTGAAGGAAGCTAACAAGGACCGTTGGCCCAGCACTCCCTCGTCTCGCTTTCCGCCAGCCCGCAAGGCCTTGGGTCGCGCCCTGCGGTTCGTCAGACCCTCCTCGACGGCCCCAGCCTCCGCCTCGGCCTCCCGTCCACGCCCCTCTTCTCATGCGCCCGGTCCTGGCCGCGCCCGTCCTGCCGTCCTGGCCTGGCCCAAGCCCACCCGCCGCCCTGGGCGTGGGAGGGCCCCCTGACTTCTGCCCGCCTCCGCCCCCGCCGACCGATTCGGGGTCGCCTGTCGGCGGGAGGCTCGCCCTGCACGGGGACGTCTGGCGCTCCCTGTTTCCGGACGACCCGTGGATTCTCTCCATTGTCTCAGACGGTCTTCTCATCTCCTTTCGTTCCCCGCCTCCGCTTCGGCGCTCCCCCCTGTGGACCGAGATCCCGTCAGATCCGCCCAAGGCCGATGCCCTTCGCGGAGAAGTCGCTGCTCATCTCCAGAAAGCCGCTACGGAGGTCATCGCTTTCCACGACTCCCCCGCCTTCTACAGCCGACTCTTCCTAGTCCCCAAGCCTGGAGGCAAGTGGAGGCCGATCATCGATCTCTCTGCCCTGAACCGGTTCATCGCCGCCCCATCCTTCCGGATGGAAACAGCCAGGTCCCTTCGGGCCGCCGTTCAGCCCATGGACTTCGCCGTCAGCCTGGACCTGTCCGATGCCTATCTGCACGTTCCTATCCATCCAGCCTCCCGCCGGTACCTCCACTTTGCCATCGACGGGACTGTTTACCAGTTTCGGGCCCTCCCCTTCGGTCTCAACCTCAGCCTGTGGGTCTTTACACGGATCATGAACGCCGTGGTAGCCAGAGCCCGACGTTCTTCCTCCAGCCCGATCTCCAACTACTTGGACGACCTTCTTCTGCGGAACCAGTCGGTGGCCTCTCTTCTCCAGCACAGGGACGCTCTTCTCCTCCTGTTATCTCACCTGGGCTTCCTGGTCAACGCTGGCAAATCCGACCTCACACCCTCTCGCCACTTCGTGCACCTGGGGATGGAGTTTGTGACCGACCGCAACCTAGTGCGCCTTCCCGAGCCTCGGATCCAGAAACTCGCCGATCTCGCCCGTTTGGTAGCTCAGGAAGCGGCTGTCCCCGCCAGGGTGTGGCTCCAGCTCCTCGGCCTGATGAGTGCTGCGGCAGATCTCCTTCCCCTCGGTCGTCTGTACTCCCGTCCTCTTCAATTGCATCTTCTCCTCCACTGGAGACCATCCTCCGGCGATCTCTCCACCCTGGTGCCGATACCTCCTATGCTGCGGCCCCATCTGCTTCGCTGGACGGACGTTTCTTGGCTCGGCTCCGGGATTCCCCTGACCTCTCCACTGCCCCGTCTCTCTCTCTGCGTCGATGTCAGTCTCGCCGGGTGGGGCGCTCACCTTCTCCCCAGTTTTCACTCCACGGCCGGCCGCTGGACCGAGGACCTAGCTTCACGGCACATCAACTGGCTGGAGCTGAATGCGGTTTGGCAGGCCCTCCGCGCTTGGGAATCCGATCTTCGGACGCAGGACCTCCTTGTCCTCTCCGACAACTCCACGGTCATTGCTTACATACAGAAGCAGGGAGGAACCCACTCGCCCGACCTCTGCATCCTCCTCTACCGACTCCTTCGCTGGTGCGAGGACCGCGGCATTTCCCTCCGAGCCCGTCACATTCCAGGTCACCTGAACGTTCTGGCAGACTCCCTCTCACGGCGGGGCCAGCTTCTTCACACAGAATGGACCCTGCGCCGGGACATCTTTCACCTGATCTGCGAGCGTTGGGAGACTCCTCTTGTCGATCTCTTCGCCACCAGGTGGAACCACCAGCTTCCCCTCATCTTCTCCCCGATTACCGACCCGCTGGCCTGGGCGGTCGATGCGCTCTTGATCCCTTGGGACGGACTAGTAGCCTACGCCTACCCTCCGACGGTCCTGGTCCCCAAGTCCTGCTCAAGCTCCGGGGGTGCAACGCAGTCCTTCTCCTGGTGGCCCCGTTCTCCTGGGACAGATCGTGGACCACCGACCTGCTCAGTCTCACCACGGAACCGCCCCTCCCACCCCACGCACGATGCTCAAGCAGCCCCGCCAGCCGCTCTTCCACCCCTGCCCCGAGCGACTTCTCCTACACGCCTGGCGATTGTGCGGCAAGCCCTCGCCGCTAGAGGCTTCTCGAGTGCGGCAGTGGACGCTATCGCTTCAGCCTGCAGACCTTCCACCAGACGTGTCTACGAGGGAAAGTGGCGAGTGCTTCGTGCCTGGTGCTCTGACCGTCGTCTCTTCCCCGTCGACCTGACGACCCCTCAGCTCGCGGACTTCTTCCTCTGGCTATTTTAAGACCAAGGTTTGGCTCCCATCACGATCCGTGGCTATCTCTCACCTCGGCCGTCCCGACCCTGGTGCCTGCAAGGACCTGGCCGACCTTATGGCGCATTTCGGCTTGCAGCGTCCGGTTTCCCGCTCCCTCGTTCCACGCTGGGACCTCCCCTGGGTCCTCACCTGGCTGAATTCGGACCGTTTTGAACCGCTCCATCTGGCCAGCTTCGCGGACGTAACTCGGAAGACCTGCTTCCTGGTGGCCCTCGCGGTGGCCCTCGCCACGGCAGCCCGCGTCGGTGAGCTCCACGCGCTCTCATCTCGCCCTTCCTGCCTGCAGTTCCTTGTGGATGGCTCCGTTCAGCTTCTCCCGGATCCTTCCTTTCTCGCTAAGACTAGATCTCCCTTGACGGCGCCTCAGGTTATCGCTATTCGGCCGCTTAAAGGGCCCGACCTTCCTCGGGAGACTCAGCAGCAAGATCCGGTGCGTGCACTCCATATCTACCTGCGTCGCTCCAGGTCCGTACGGAGGGGACGGACTCGTCTCTTTTTGCCTCTGACCGCCGGCAGAACTGACATCTCTGCCCAAACGATCTCCTCCTGGCTCCGATGAGTAATACGGTCCGCCTATCACGACCTCTCCCCACAGGGAGCCGAGGCCCTTAGGATACGCGCCCATGAAGTTCGCGCTATGGCTGCAAGTCTCGCCTTTGACCGCAACTGCGCGGTTAAGGACATTGTGGCTGCAGTGGGGTGGCGGGCCGAAACCACCTTTGCCCGCTTCTACCTCCGCGACCTGACAGTCCAGCACGACAACCTCTCACTGGTGGGCGACATCTCTGCGGCACAACACTCCCTCCAGGCGCCCCCGGCGCCTTAGGTATGCACTTCGCTAAAATTGTCGGGAGTGTGTGATCAGGAGCGACGGGCCGTCTTCGTCCCTAATGAGGTTTCTGACAGGGATTGTGCGGCACCCTCCTCCTTTTTGTCATTCTTCCTGACAGTCATGTCATCGGTAATGTGTTTTGAGGAAACAAATTAATTTTTCTCTAAAATGTATTTTTTCGAAAAATACTTACCGATGACTGGGAACCACCTGGAGTAGAATCGAAGGAGAAGCACAGGACAGGAGTCGCTGGAGGTCTCTCGTCGACGGCCTATACCCGGATAGGGGTGACAGGCGTAAGTAAGTAAGTCTGACATTCCATAATAAACCCATTTGTGTACCTGCATTTAAAATTTCACTATCATCTGGCAAGTGCATTTTCAAATATTTGTTTTCCTCAGTATGTACCACCCCCAAAATTACAATTTTGAGAAAACCGCAAAAACAAGTTTCAGCAATGTGCCGTTTTTTACCCCCATCATACACAGCTCTAACATGTCACCTGAAATTGTTGGCTTATGATGTTTTTCACACGATAAAACCTTTATCCAGTGCAGACATGCAAACTTTCCAGAAACCCTGTGTGTATTATGACCTACATCCTGATGCTTTAGTTTTGCATGTTTAGTGAGTACTTGTTGTACTCAGTCTGTGCACTTATTGTGTCCAGTTTGTTAATAAGCACTAATGGCACAACTGCTTGGTGACAGTAAACCATTTTAACAACATTCTGAATTGCTAGGATCACCAAGCAAACCCAGGTGGATTAGGTATTGTGAATCAACGTTACCTCGTGTTGACACAATGATGCACTATTGAAGCACCCCAGTGCCTGTTTGTTTTCCACTGTATACGCATCAGGCAGACAACTTGTATTCAGACAGAATGTATGGTAGATGTAAGCAGAAGGTTGGTACAGTAATTGGCAATATTTGTCGGGGTCCATACTCAGAACCATAAGTTCCTAACATAGATGTAGTTGCACTTGTCGAAGTGTGGCTCACTGGTTAAAACCAATCTGTCCGGGCTGTTTTGTCATTGTAAGAGTATCTGTGTGTGTTTACTGTGGCAGCAGATGACGTTGGGCTTTCTCACCACAGGAAAAAAATTCCATTTCTATCATTGTTCAGCATTCCTAAAAGTCGGAAGGGTAAGCAGCATTCCTAAAAGTAGGAAGGTAAGCCAAGGGTAAATATACATGAACACTTGTCTCACACGAGTTTACATATATGGCTTTCTTGTGTTTCAGCATATACACATTATGTTTGTACATACGTGCAGTCTACACAAACTCTTAATGCTAAATATACTCTGTTGACGACGGAAAAATGGTTTAGAGATCTGTCCGCCTTGAGGAGTAGTGCTGTTCCTAAAGCATCAGAAGCTGCAAACTAGTTTGTTACATGCCCCTGCACTGTGTTCATTGCATGCACAGGCCATAGCCAGTTGTTACATTACTTGAAATAGGACAGACTGAATTCGTAATGAAAACATGATTTACCACAAGTAAATAAAGTATTTAAACATCTTGTACGTCTGACAATATATAAATCGGTTAGTTCATGAAACGCGCATACAGCTTAAAAAAATAAGCCTGTTCATAATCACACCTCATGGTGATTGCTATGGAAGATGTAAACACATGCCAAACTAATGAAGCTGCATTTTATTATTTAGACCATACTGGCTTACTGCAGAATCTACACCTACACCATCGCAATGACAGCTGCATCTTGCCCGAGTTCAGAACTTTCACAGTGCGCTTTGTACTTTGTAGCCTGTTTGATCAAGGGAAATAAATGTGTGTATGATGTACATTGATCCTTTTACAAGGAAAATCATATAATTAAGTGTTTGCTTGTGCATATGATGTTGGACTATCATTCCTGCAAACACGAGTTTTGGGTGACATTTATGCTGGACGTGGTACTGCCAAAATCCTAACACTTTCTCGCTACGAACAGACCTGTGCACAATGTTTATTATCGTTACCAAGCAGATCTGTTTCCTTGAGCCGGCTGGCAAATTCCTTTCATGTATTCATACGTTTCGTCAGTAGTGATCAGAGTGTCTCACAATGAATGTACAGATGGTTTCTAATCAGACCGCAATATTCAGATGTTACAACAGACGTAAGACGTGAGATTCCTGAATCTAATTCGTTCAGATTTACAGTGCTCTATTGCACGCTGAATGCAGAATTTCAGATTTCTATGAATGCACACTTCTGCTCCAAGATCAAGCAGTTCTCAAACAAATTATAAAAATCTTTGATCTCGCCCTTTGTAGCTTTGATTTTTGCACATCATGCTTTGCCAAATCGTTAGAGCACCTACCTGCGAAAATCAGCAGGTCCTTTCGAAACGACTCGTTAGAATGTTCACCCACCCCTCATTTGAAAAGTCACACAAGACTGATCCAGTCAGTAGTGAGTGCATGCACCGTTTGCAGCCAAGCATTCAATACAGTGTTGACGCATGGAGCTCCAAGGTTAAGCAGTTCTCAAACAAATAATAAAAATCTTTGATCTCGCCCTTAATTTGTAGCTTTGATTTTTGCACATCATGCTTTGCCAAATCGTTAGAGCACCTACCTGCGAAAATCAGCAGGTCCTTTCGAAACGATTCGTTAGACTGTTCACCCACCCCTTTTGAAAAGTCGCACAAGACTGATCCAGTCAGTAGCGAGTGTACCCACCATTTGCAGCTAAGCATTCAATACAACATTGACGCATGGAGTTCACAAGGGTTCGGAGAACATGTTGTTGGATTGCTTCCCACTCTTGATGCGGGAACTGAGTCAGCTGGGGGACGCCTTGAGGTGGGGGGTGGTTGCTGACTACACATTGCCGCAGCACGTCCCAGAGGTGCTCGATGGGAGCCAGATCGGGTGAACGAGCTGGCCACTCCATCCTCATGATGCCCCATTGCTCAAGGTACTCATCCACCACATGGGTGCGATGAGGTCAAGCATGGTCGTCCTACAGAACAGCATTGTCGCCTATGGCTTGGAGAGCTGGCTGGATGATGGGCCACACAATCTCGTCCCGATAGCGCAGTCCAGTCATGGTGCCTCGGACAACGTGGAGGGGGATCCTGCCTTCCCTGCTGAAGCCTGCCCAGACCGTGACCGAGCCTCCTCCGTAGTGATCCACCTCTTGGATTCATCCATCTGTGAATCGCTCGTGAAGGACAAAGTGAACCGTGACTCATCAGTAAACAAAACCCGAGTCCACTGGAGTCTGTTCCACCTCACATGTTGATGACACCAGGCAACCCGTGCTCTGCGATGAGCAGGAGTGAGGGGTATTCTCACTGCTGCTCTACATGAAGCCAGGCTAATTTCGTGCAGACGTCAGCAGACTGTGCTTCTGTCGACGTTTGCAGCTTGCATCAGTTGACATTGCACAGTGGTTGACGTGACAGTTCGGTCACGCAGAGCCGCCACACAGAGGTATCTGTCCTCCCTTCTGCTGGTGCAGCGCACGCATCCTGAGCAGGGTCGTCGTTCTGCCCTTCCAGTTTCTTGGAATCGTGCCAGCAGCCTCTGGATCACTGAATGGGACACCCCAAGATGTCTTCCCAACTTCTCGTCCGGAAATTCCATCCTGCAGCCTTGCTAGCGCCCGGCTTTGATCTACTGGCGTTAGGCTTCGTCGTGGTGGCATGGTTAGGAAAGTGACAATTATGCCCCTACTGTACCGGTATATGTAGCGAAATAGAGGTGCTCAGTGTTCACGACTGACCCCTTTAGCACGTGCATCACGACTTTACCGAGTTTTTCCACCTGCTTGCCTTGGTACGCTTGCCAATATCGCACAGCTTTTCACAAAAACTGACGATGGTTCACGTGCATTTGACACGTTCATGGAAATTGATGAATTGTTGTCTATTATTCCCTGTACAGTGGACTGTCTAAGGTCAAATTTTAACCCATTTGGATCGAAAGAAGATTGTATTTTATTAGCATACTTGCGACGATAAAACAATGACACAAAAAAGTGGGGTGGCCCTTAAGTTTTGACCATTAGTATATTTTGAAAAAAAATATATCAAATTGTGTTGTATTTGTCTTCCATGTTTCTTTTTTTATTGTTTATTTCTTTGTATTTTACACATTTGGCGCTCACTTTTTTGGTCTGGATACCGGTAAAAGACATGGTTTCTGTTTTGTGTGTGAAGAGTGGCTATTGTGGTAGCAAGCCACCATCAGCACGCGCTCAACAGTCATCAGGTGCTGGGACACTGGAGCACTAAACTGCGACAACTAACCAAACTTGGATACACAGTTTGTCAGGTGTGTCAGTCCTCCATGCAACAAGTATACATCTATTCAAATGAGATGTTTAGCATCTCATTTGAATAGAAGCATACTTGTGGCGTACTCCTGGAGTTGGTCTGTTTTGGGAGTGCTTCTGTAAGTGGTGCCTGCCAACACACTACAAGAATAACCTGATCATCATGATGGTCCCAGGGTGATGCCAGAACAGATTGTGCCCTTGGGCACCAAAGTATTTTGGCACCACCCTTGACCTATCATGGGTGAACTTTGTCCTGAACTTTGAATGTAATCTCAAGAGGACAGTTCCCATATTTGGAAATTTTGACCATGGGGCTTAAAGCGCAGAATTTAGGAAAATTGACCTCTAAATGATTGACCCTAGCCCTCCTTTTTTCCGCAAGAGGACAAAAGTCATTACTTTGACTATCCAAATTACTTAGTTGCTGTGATAGTTGTAATTTATGTGGCAGGCAAAGAAGGGTTGGGTGTAAAGTTCAGTTTTTGTAATATATATATTCAGCACACTTTAACGCCAGCACTGCCGGTTGATGCAAACTGATGTCTGGCAAAGCAGGGCAAATTCAACATGGAATAATCCCATCAATCCAAGGAATTCGGATATATATATGAATAGTGCCTGCAAGAGGCAAAGATCACAGCCTCTAGCCTCTTGCAGTTGGTTGTGTTTGCATTTTCTGGCAGTGAAGGGGTAATGTGTTCTATAATGGTATCGATTTCACACAAACATAAGCAATGTCTGTTCAGATGGTCACTCTTCCAGCCATATTTACTACAGTAAAAGGCTCATTAGAACTTTGCTTCTTTGATTTTGCAGAGATCAGATCCAATGTCATCCTTAACCTATTTAATCCCATGGCTGCATTTCCAAAATTCCCATTAGGTGCCAAGCTAATCTGGCACTACCCTTGAATTATGATCAATCCATCTCCTGTTGTAGTGCCTTGGGGCTAAATTGAGGAAAATCGGGTTTAGTTAACCTTTTGGCTCTTGGCTGCCGACATTCAAATGGTTAATGTTTCTTGAAATGGATGTCATTGCAAGCTTTAAAAAATCCATGCAAGCAATGTGCTTGATTGTACACTACTGTCTTCCAAAACATTGTCCACTGCACGAGTTAACGTTATGCTTTTTCTGACTCCATCACTGTATTGAAAATGTGTAATCTTGAAAAAAAAGATCAATATTATTTTGTAATAGTCATTTTTTTCAGTGTCACACATTTTCCATACAGTTCATTTTAATGTCACTATTTACTCTATAGGTGTCACCTGAAGTTGCGACAGAGCTACAGTGGTCATCTCACTCAGAGCGATGTCAACGACTGTCCGAATTGCTGTCTTCATCTCTGCAGACTGAAGTTAAGTTGTGACGTTTGGTGCATCCCTCTTGCCTCAACATACAAAATGGTCCTTATTTTACGATTCGTCAAAGTGCTGCACACAGCCGCTTTACCCCTTCACCGCCGAGAAAAACACAGTTCAACTGTATTTGCGGAGGCTCATGAGGACCTATACCGCTTGCTGACACAACTTTGTTTCTGTGTACCTTGAATGGCTGCGACTCTTTGGCTTTGAAATAACAAATATTTCAGAAACACTATCTGTGACCAATGGCACATGCGGCGGTACCCTGCTAACAGTAATCAGGTGGTACCTTACTGCAGACAACACAGCCAGTCCATCATCATCAGCCATGGCCATTTGAAGTGAAAGAGTTTGTCATTTGAGATATGTAACGTACAGATATGCAGCGAAGAAAGCTAGTCCCCCAAGTCTACAATTTGGTTTGCAAGACAAGCCACATCAATTTGTGGGAGGTCATACAAGCTAATTTCTAGACTACAGGTAAGGACTTTTATGCTGTGAGAGATTCTTCAAGATTTGTCAAAACAAAAAAACTTTATTTATCCCACGATGCGGCAATTCCAGTTTGGACGGGAGCGAATAAATATATCAAGTGAAGTACAAAAAAAATGGATGACACACATACACCCAGGCACGCAGAATTTGGCTTAGCATGAAATACCACTATGTACTGAAACAAATAATACTAATGTAACAGAGTGAACCAGCTGTTCCTCTGTGTACATAGGCCAATAGCACTTATGGCCATTGCTTCTCGGATTTCACTCGTGTCGACTGCTAGCTATGACGTGCGCCGCTCGTGGTGCCTTGCCAAACGCAGCGTTAAGTGTTGTGTACGTGATAGCTCAGTGTACGTGTTGCATTGTATATCAGTTTTGACGTGTATTGTAGCCCAACTACAACACTATTGCTTAATATTTAGCATGGTTAGATTTGGCCCCGGTAATAGTTTTTGTAGTGTATATATGTCTTTTCGTTAATTATAACCTATCAGAGTGATAATTGCGATTTAGTAGCCTTTTTGATTTTCTGTGGCACTTCTGAGACCGCTTTAAGAATAAATATAAACTTTCCGCTAATAGCCCGTAATCTCAAATTAAATCCAGAGTACAGCTGGTAAAATTTCTTAATATTTATATTCAAAGATTATATTTTTACATTATGTAGTTCAGAAGATATTCTAGTTCTTAGGGCTGGCAAGAAATACAGATTTGCTACTTATACAATTGCCAGACCCCCGTGGACTTTGCACCGACGCGGAGACAGCGGGAGCAGCCAGCATGCCTCTATAAGTAGGGCTGCCTGCATGGCGGACTTTCTTTTTTATCAAACGTGCAAGACTCGCAGTACCAGTACTTGTGACCGACTTAATTTCTGGCACCATTGCCTTGGAGGAACTGAAAACATTTTTTTTAAAATTTATTCACCTAAACTGCGCGGGTTTTGGAGACCCTGCAAGTACTCAGTTTTTATATCGTATTTGGTGCATTATTATTTTGTACTATTTTATGACATTGTGATGCTAGATGTTTTGATGATTTTCTTAAGCATGAAATTGACATGATTGCCAGACCGGTCGCATTAGCCATTTTGTGAGGCTAGCTCGATTTCATTTGTTTTCTGCTAGACGGTTATCTACTCGGTAGTACATTTCCATGTAATGCTGCAGTGTGGTCATTAGTACACAAGTTTGTAACAATGTTGATGTGGAAGAGATTACGTATGTATTTGGCCTTAGAAAACTTCATGTCAAAATGATGCAGCACTTAGCGTGCATGACCGACCGCATGTAGTCGGTTGTGACTAGGCGATAGTTTTCCCTCTGCACATACCCTGGGAGTAAAGAGGAGGTGCACTTTATTATGCCCCTAATTAAAATGATTCGCTAAGTTTGGTCTTGCTGAATGAATGGCAATCATGACAATTCACTACATTGCTTGCATTGTGGATGCAGCATAATGTGCGCATTTTCTTTTGTTTATTTAATGCTATTCATTACTTGATTGTTTAGTTGTTTGTTTGTGGTAGAAATTTAAGGTATTTTATAGTTAGGATGATTTTTATATTTAGTTCTATGTTTTATTGAGTCTTCCCTTCCCCATCACCGAGCTAGGGAGGGTGGCGGTTTTGCGTGATGTTCCCGCGCTGGTGATGTCACTCACAGCTGACTCTCTCAGCCACTATATTATTTTGTGTTGATTTTGCACTTCCACTTAGGTTGTTTATACGTCGCTATGTCTTATCGTACGCCGCCATGCCTAGCCATGGGTTGAGTGACTGGTGATGGATCGATTCATTCATTCAGCCACTCATTCCATTCATTTAGTTATTTGTGCATAGGTCTTTTATTTATTTTGACTTTAGTTATTATTTGTTTCATATTTAATGATTAGGTACTTCACTTGACCTAGTACTTAGGCATGGGGCACTTCACCGACAGGCATGAGCCTGGGTAACGGCAAGCGATATAGGTCATTTTTGTTATGCGACCTCAAGGGTCATTTTTTCATTACTATGTGTAAGAAGCAGACAACATCAAATGGAATATAAAGTACTAAATGGAATATAAAGTACTAAAAATAACCTAACAAAAATAAAATACAAAATTACATGAGATGCCATGCCAGCGGTAAAGTAACTATGTGACCAAGTACTAATGAATAGTAAATGGAAGACTAGTGTAAAGGAGAAAGAAATAATATGTGAATATGACACAAAATGAACTCGCAATACAACCAACTTGCCATCAAATGAATAAGGACGCACACACAACCTCATCATTCACTCAATCTTTAATACATTCACACCACAGACACAAGCGCAAACATTGGACATCAACGAAGAATGCACACATCGACACGCACTGCAGTCATTCATGACGAAGAGAAAAGACGGACAGAAAACATATGTACATGAAGGGGGATTATGTGCACGTAACCTAAGATAGCCTAGAATAAAGCAGATTTACTAAAATATAATCTAATGAGTGTCACCATGCAATAAATAAATGCATGGTCCACTTAATGACTACAAAGTACCTTTAAATTTCACACTCATTAGATTCTAGGCTATCTTAGGTTACATGCACATAATCCCCCTTCATATGTTTTCTGTCTTTTCTCTTCGTCATGAATGACTGCAGTGCGTGTCGATGTGTGCATTCTTCGTTGATGTCCAATGTTTGCGCTTGTGTCTGCGGTGTGAATGTATTAAAGATTGAGTGAATGATGAGGTTGTGTGTACGTCCTTATTCTAAGTTGGTTGTATTGCGAGTTCATTTTGTGTCATATTCACATATTATTTCTTTCCCCTTTACACTAGTCTTCTTCCATTTACTATTCATTAGTACTTGGTCACATAGTTACTTTACCGCTCACGGCTGTGCAGAACCACACTTTTAGTTGGGAGCGGCCGGGGGCCACTGAGTGCAAGATAAGCCATCTGTGGCAACGCAGGGCGTGGGGGCAATTAGTCGTTAGCGCGCGCCTCTTCAAGCAGTGACAGAGCTGTTCATGGTCCTAGAAAGGAGTGCTCTTTCATTGCCCTACGCTATGTGTACGTGCCGACAGCAGCATACTGGCGCTCGGCAGCGGAAACACTGAAAAGTGTTAGTAACTGAACATTCACAAAATGCTTTTTTTTTCGCAAGAATATCATTATGAGTGCAGATTTGTAGCTGATAAAATTTTCTTTCTTTTCATACTAAACATGCCCATGCTGCTTACTTCCAGCACACCTGCACATATTTGCAATACAATGAACATGCACCGACACAAAAAAGCACTAACTTTCAAGCTCAATCTGTTTTCTGTGGGATGAAAATTTGATGTATCTACGCAGCATTCTAGCCTCTACTGTTATCACTTACTTGAATTCTTGTTTCTTTCCTGCTAGAGCAACATTAGCGTCAGAAAACACTCCACTGCTGGTAATCCATTAGGTCCAAGACGATCAACACAAACATGCCGATCCCAGCAGTGTTTATGCGGTACACTTGGGTTTACACAACAGTAAATTCATAACCACTAACACAACAGGTCTTAAGCACATCACACTGGTTCCTTTATATTAACACTAACACAAATAACTAGGTCTGAAGCACACCACACTGGGCCTTATAATAAAAAAAAAAAATTATCGACACGAACACAAGTAACGGGTCTTAAGCATATCACACTGGTGGTTCCTTTATATGAACAGTTTTTAGAATTTCCCTTACAGGGATGAATACAGTTTTTGTAATTGAATTGATGATTTTCTTTTCAATTTCATTAGTCTTTGGCAACATTTTACACAAAACGAATTTGAGTAACACAGTCCACTAATTTCATCTACAGTGATTCCATGTATTTCCTGAAGTTCAGCTACATAGATTTCACACAGTTGTATTGGATTTTGAAGTGTTCGTTTTTACCTTCCTCCACATACTCTACATAGAGAATTTAACCTTTTAAAGTGAAAGGCTTCTGTGTGTGCAAATGTTTGTGTATGTTTTGTTCCTGCCATAACTGTACTGTCTACTCCTTAGGCATTTGGAACAAAGGAACCAGGATAATATGGATGAGCAGACAACAGTTAGTACATGATACTACTAAACAGTATCACATCTATATTGGAGGCTATGAGCAGAGCATAAAGCACAGGGATTACACAATACACAACAGTATTCCAGAACGGAGAATGAATGTTCAAACCAACTCGGTACTGTGAGGCTCAGATAACTTACCAGCCATGTTCAGTCGCACACAAACACGGTACCTGTCTTTATCGTCGGATTGCACTCTTAAAAAAAAAAAAAACGTAACTGGAATAATACCACCAACACAGGAACCCGCACGCAACAGTTCACAAGTGTGTCAAACGGTTCTATGTAGAAAATCTTTGAAGAGGAGATAGAGAACATTAAACACAGGCATAGCCACCACACATCAGCAGTCCGTTACAGAGATTAGAGAAGGAATAGCTGGTATCAGACTGTGACCTACTTAAAGCCTGCTCGCTGCGGGAGGGGCTGCAGCTAGCATGTTGCTGGCTAAACTAAAGAGTGGAAAATCCAGCGTTCTGCACAGCCGTGCGCTGGCATGGCATCTCATGTAATTTTGTATTTTATTTTTGTTAGGTTATTTTTAGTACTTTATATTCCATTTGATGTTGTCCGAGCTGTTAGGGAGGCTCCGGTCAAAATGACTACCCATTTGTTAGTCATTTGCGTGTTCGCCTTACCAGGTCTGACTGCATAGAGCACTTGCGTATTGGTACTTTGCTTTATTCTTTGTCTTGTGCTTTGCATGACTTTGTAGTTCGTATTGTGACTTATTTTTCATTTTATTTGCCATCATGTACTTTACTACACATTCTATATGTTACACGACCATCACTTTGGTTTTATCAGTCTTTAAAATCAAAGTGTTGACCTGTACGTCCACTGCATGATGCCTTAGTTTAGTTATGTGCCTTGTTTATTGTATTCTTGGCACCATTACCCGTTTGTTTATTCTACAGGTACTGCTTTCAGTTTCTGGTAGACATAAAAGTTTAGCCAAACATGACCACGTCTCAGAATAATCGAGTCCAACCACCACCATCCAATCCTAATTTCTGATGCTACCTCACCCCATCACACTAAGGCCTACATGTATCCACCATAATACAAACAGGTTTCTGGCTCCCACCCGGGTCTGCCCTGGGGGACTTGGGTGGGGTTAGGTATTTTTTAGTTCCCAGGGTCACCCTGGTCAGCCCCACAGGGTGGGGTTTTCTCTCTATTCTGGGGCATGTGTTTCTGTCTACCCGAGGTCCATTCACCTGTATTTGCCTTTTTTAAACTCTCCCTACTGTCTGCACTGCCTGTAGCTCTTGATATTGGATGTGCGTTGCTAAATGGTCTTAGCTTTATTTAGGCCCCATGTGTTAGGTTTATTTAATGTTTTGACCGGCTGGCGACATGCATTCAATGTTCTGTTTAGTTGGTTGTTTTTTTTTCACAAGCAGTGCAGGCACGTCCTGAGAAAGCCTTGTTGCTGTCGGGACGTTAAGCAATGTACAATCAATCAATCAAAACCCACCCATATGCCCAGTGAACAAAAAGGGTCCTTGTGCCAAAATCGGCCTGATCTAGCCTGTGCACACCTGTGTGTGAGCCAACCTGATTTTTGCAGCAGATTTTCTTCACAAGTCTGTATAAATTCAGCACTACAATAACGCGATCGTAAATAATGTGGGCCGATTGGAAGTGTATCTGCCATGTGGCATGTCTTAACCCGAAGTTCGTGGGTGTTACTTTATTATGTATCAGTTTCAGGAGGAGCCATGGTAATTCAAGGGTAGTGCCAGATTAGCTTGGCGCCCGATAGCACCGAGGTCATCAGACACTATAATAATAATAATACATATTTCTTGTATAGCGCTGTTCTCCAGGAAAACACTGGACTCACTGCGCATGCACAACAGCACACCCTCTCTCTCACACACACGCACGATTTATACACTTCTTTAAACCACCCCATCTCTTCCCAACACTATACATTCACTTACTCAAGGATCAGAATAAAAGGCAGTCAACAGTTCGCTAAAGATGAGCCAAGTGTTAAATGCCCGACAGAAAAGAAAAGTCTTTAAGTGAGCTTTGAACTGTGACAATGTGGGCAGATTCCGCATTTCAGTTGGCAGGGAGTTCCACACGCATGGGGCTAAAAAGGTGAAAGAACGCTCCCCAACAGTTTTCATGTTAAGTTTTGGGATTTTTAAAAGTTGTGGAGGGTGCGTGATGGCTGATAAACAGACAGCTTGGCAGAAAGGTACGGCGGGAGAGATCCGTCAAAATGCCGAAAGGCGAAAATTGCAATTTTGTACTGGCAGGGGAATTTTATGGGCAACCAGTGCAGCTGCTTCAGTAGAGGCGTAACATGGTCCCTCTTTCGTTTCTTCAAGATGAGACGCGCCGCATTGTTTTGAATCATCTGCAAGCGTGAAATCTGATCTGCCGGTAAACCTGCCAGTACAGAATTGCAATAATCGAGCCTGGACGTAATGAATGCATTTACAAGTCTTGACGCCGCACTTTCTGTGAGATACGGTCTGAGGGAAGAAATTCTGCGCAGCTCAAGGAAACCAGCTCGGCAGACGCTACTGATATGATCATGCATGGAGAGCGTCGAATCAATCTTCACACCCAGATATTTCACACATTTCTGGAAGGGAACGCTGCAGCCACCAATGTTTGCGAACTCGCCGTTAATCAGACTAAGGCGAGACTGAGAGCCAACAGGCATGACTTCGGTTTTGTCGGTGTTAAGCTTAAGTTTGTTGCTTGTCATCCAGGACAGGACTTCATCTATACAACACTGTACGCTCATCTTAGCAGAGCTGAAATGGCTAGGCACGCTCCTTCTTGACAATTCAGTATCGTCAGCATACTTGTGAAAATCACACTCATGGGCGCAATTACATCAGACAGAGGTTGTGAATATAGAGTGAACAAAACAGGCCCTAATACGGAGCCCTGAGGGACTCCACACAACAAAAGACTAGAAGCAGATCTTGGCTTGACTTCGCGAACGAAGATTTTATAGGAGTTGCCCACGACGTCTGCAGGCTTGTTCGTGGCTGCGGAGGCCAATCCGAGACAGGCAGGTTCGACCGCAGTGGCTGCAGGGGAAGGTATGGCCAGGGTTCTGAGCTGCGGCATCTCTGTTTTTTCTCCTGAGCCGCTTGTCCTTAAGGCTAGCTCTGTGAGAGTCCTCAAAGGAGACAGCTGCCTTGTAAATGGTGGAGCGCCAGGTGTCACGGTCCGCAGCAAGCGAAGACCACTGGTGGTGGTCGATTTGGCAGGCACTAAGTGACTTCTTGAGACAGTCTTTGTATCTCTTCTTTGGTGCCCCTCTGTCACGGTGTCCAGTAGCAAGCTCGCCGAACAGGGTGATCTTTGGTAGGCGATGATCCTCCATCCTGGAGACATGCCCCGCCCAGCGGAGCTGTGTCCGCAGCAGCAAAGCCTCGATGCTCACAGTTTCAGCCTGTTCAAGGACCTCGACGTTGGTGACATAGTCACTCCAGTGAATGCCCAGGATGGTACCATCCTGGGCTAGAAGCAGATAGCTGGCCATTAATAATAACAGCCTGAAAACGATCCTTAACGTATGAAGTGAACCAGGCCAGGGCAGTACCACGGATGCCAAAGGTCACCTCTAACCTCTTCAGCAAAACAGAATGATCGAGCGTGTCGAATGCTGCACCGAGGTCCAGCAGAGCAATGAGAGAGTCTCTTGTCTGCCTTCACTAGCAGACCATCCAGGACGCTCAGCACAGCAGTCTCTGTGCTGTGATCCTTTCTGTATGCCGACTGATGCATTTCTAACAGACCGTTTCCAGACAAATGGCTTTGTAGCTGTTTCAAAATAACCTTCTCCAAAATCTTTGAAATAAATGGAAGGTTAGAAACAGGTCTAAAATTCTTCAAGTCGTTTGGGTCCAGTCCAGGCTTTTTCAAGAGTGGTGTCACAACAGCATGTTTAAACTGAGTAGGCACAGCACCTGTAGAGAGAGAGGCATTAACTATGGTGGTAATCAGTGGGAGGAGATCATCGATGCACTGTTTTATGAGGGACGTGAGCAAGGGATCAAGCACACAGCTCTTTGTTGGCGACTTCATAATAAGTTCGTGGATCTCCTGCTCAGTCACTGGCTCGAAACGAGACAGTGAAGGGCCATTATACACACCAAAAGTAGGGGGATCACATGAACACGAGTCTAGTTCAGAGCGGATGTGCTTAATATTATCTGAGAAAAAGTCACAGAAACGTTGAGGAAGGACAAGGCTTGACATATCCGTTGAAAGGGGCGTGGTACGGGGCTTGCCCTGCAGCTCATTGAAGACTGAGAAGAGTTGCTTGGACGACGAGCTGGAGTCGATCCTGTCCTGGTAGAATTGTCTCCTGGCAGACTGTATGACCGCTGTTACTTCGGTCCTCACTTTCACGTAGATCTGTCTGTGGACAGTCAGGCCAGTCCGTCTCCAATGACGCTCCGCGCTTCTCCGTCGGCGGCGAGCTTCTCTGATGTCATCGGATAACCACGGGGCGGATGGTCGGTCCCTCACCAGCCTGGTGACAGAGGGGGAGTGTCAGTCGAGCACCTGTCGAAGCCCGTTGTTGTAATCATCCACGAGCTGCTCAGGCTCCAATGTAGGTGACTGACACAAATCTGTAGCTTAAATTATCAGACATGAGACCAGGTTGAGATCAAATCCTAGGAAAGCAAAGAGGCCAGGACTCGCATTGAGTATATTTTCATGTGGGGGAACTTCACAAAACGCCTACATTCATCTTAAAGTGTAAGCAATGCGTTCAAGAAAAATTCGGATTTCCGAAAAAATTCAGAAGTCCCACGTCTGAATTATCATGGTCCCTCCATCTACTGCTTTAGGGCGTTGGGGCTAAATTGGTTAAGTGCTAGGTTCATTGTCTGCATATTCGCCTGCAGCACATCGGTTAATTCAAACTTGCTCAATTCCAGATTGTATGGTGTATGTATTGATGGAAAAAGTGCCTGAGAACATAAGACGTGTGATTTTGGTGCAGGGAAAAAGCACCACCTGAATATACTAACACGGAAATGATTTTATGAAGTGAACATTTCACAAAACGCATTCATTCCATGATTTATTCATTTTACAAAATAGGTTCCGATAACACATTTAGCTTTTCCCTGTACCATGAGCATGCAGTGTGTATACCAAAATACTGCACATGATGCTTGATAAACAAGCAGTGTTTGACTGATGTGGAAATAAAAGTACAATTGTCTACACTGGGTACCAGTGATTGCATGTGTATTTTGTGTGTGGACATTTTTGGACCAATAACATTATGCATACCTTTTGGGGGCTAGTATTTATAAAATATTTATGTGTACAAATGCAGCCACTAGTACTGTGAACAGTACCAGGGGCTGCATAAACAAAGAGTAAATATTTTATCACAGCTAGTGCTTATTCTAACTTGTCCAGTGCATTAGCCTCTCCAAATCTGCATTTTAGGTACTGGCTTTTATCTGGGGTCTTCTGCAAATCCGCCGATGATACCTGAAACATCCGAACAAATGTACAGCGTTACAAAGACGCATGTCTGTACATGTACGTTAAGATGATTCCTGGAATCGCCTCAACATGTTAAGTTCCACTGACAACCCTTCACTGCTGAGCCAACTGCAAAAGATATAGATCCTCATGAGCCCCCTCAGTTGCAGGGGCTCATGAGGATCTATACCTTTTGCTGAAACCACATTGCATCCATGTTCCTCTGACACCTGAGGATCTCTGACGTTGAATTTACAGTGATTTCAAAGACACAGTTAGTTAGTTATTTGGGTTTAACGCCGAGCAGGTGACCAAGGCCATCTCACGGTGGTTCAAAGACACAATCCGAGTCCACTGCCAGTGAAGGAGTTAAATAAAGCTTAGGTCCAAAAATCACAGTCGAGTACACATATAAACCTTCTCAACCTCAGCTGTCGCTGCATGCCCTTATGAGAATCAATGCCACCTGCACGTGGATGATCTGACGGACAGGAAAACATTTTCCCCCGAGACAGTTGCCTCCACAGCCATAATGCCAAGTTTTCTCAACGGCTGATACTTATAGTCAAACATGTAATGCCACCACCCAAGGGGCTATCAAACAGTGGTCGCCTTAGACAGGTGGTCTCCTTACACAGGGTCATCTAAGTAATGGAAAGAAGACTATGGGACCAAAAATGAATGGTCTGCTTAGACAGGTGGTCACCTAGACAGGTCTGACAATACCAGCAAGGGGCATAGATTCTCATGAGCCCCTGTGGTTGCAGGTGATCATAAGGATCTATGCCTCTTGCAGTTGGACAATGTCATCGGGATAAAATTTAAAAAAAACATCTTGAAAAGAAAACATTTTTGGACAACACTTGCTTTCACAGGTGCAATGCCAAGTTTTCTCTCAACTGCTCATAGTGTACCTACCAGCAAGAGACATAAACCCTTGTAGGGGCTTATTAAAATCTACACCTTTTGCTCATGGCCAATCTGTCTGAGGGAGAGAAAGACATTTTCTGAAGACAATTACCTCCACAACTGTGGTACCAAGTTTTCTGAGCTGGCGAGCCCTCATGGCGTGGTACTGTCGCAGAAGCTGGATAGTCTTTCCGTCCTGACATCGTATCTTCTGGTACGCATTGCTGGCATGTAGGACCACAGCCGTGCTGCAACATTTAAGGAGAATTGTAATAAATGTCATAAAAAAATAAATTCTGAAGAAAACATTTCCCCACAAAACATGAAACTACCTTCGTAACTCGTTCAGCCCGACGCACGTATTTCCCAAAGTTTGGAGGCATCATCCAACGACTATGAACCTTTTGTAGGAGATGGATCGACCATGATAATTCAAGGGTAGTGCCAGATTAGCTTGGCGCCGACAGGCACCAAACTAATCTGGCACTACCCTTGAATTATCAATGGTCGACCCATCTCCTGCTGTAGTGCGTCAGGGCTGAATGGGATAACATGTTTGCAGCAGAGAAAAAGGTAAACCCAATCCAATGCAACAGACCTAGATCTTCATTAGTGCCTGCAGTTGTGGGGGCTCAAGAGGATATATGCTTCTTGCTGACACCACTTTGTACCCATGTTCCTTTGATGGGTGGGGGATACTTGACACTGAATTTACAATGATTACCAAAACACAATTTGCATCCACTGGCACGGAGGGAGGGATCTAGAACTTGACTCGTAACAAGGCTGGATATAACAAAAGTCAGATGTAAGAACACCTTTTCAGAGGTCCTGACCACATGCTTTCTGTGTAAAACTACTTTGCTTGTAACAAGAGTTGTTTATAACAAGAAAATTGTTGGGGTCCCCTGTCACTTTGTTATATCCAAATTGTACTGTACATGATGTATTTTTCTGTTGAATATCTGTGCTGGACATGCACTGTTGACAATTTTTATTAAACTTACTCTGCGGGCTCAAGAAGACTGGAAGCCCTTTTCTTTGATCTTCCATTCTGCGACTCGTGCGCATCACCTGGCATGACTTCGATATCTGCAATGAAGTACAAAGATAAAATAATATATGCAGTCACACATACATAACATAATAATTATGATGGCTAAAGGCAATTTTTTAAACTTTTAGACAAGCGGTTAATACAGGCTCTAAACTAGCCAGCATAGAAAGATAAAATATGCATTCACACATATATAACATATTCACACATATATAACAACGTTTTCGGCTGTACAGAACGTATAAGTTTACTCTGAAATCTGAATCATATTTTAAAGATATTCGAATAAAATGTTTCAGAGATACCCTGGTGCGCTTTAGGCTCGGAGTAAGTGATATCCAGACACACAGGAATCGTTTTATTCGAAGCGTTACCGATGGAATGAACGACTGTCCCTTTTGCCCACAAACTATCGAAGACGAAGCTCACGTTGTGTTTTACTGTCAGAAGTATATAGACTTGCGCCCGGATTTTTGGGCAACCGTAGATAACAACCGTGAAAGTGTTTTACTCACTCAGTTGTTATCCTGTGAAAATGCATCTAGAACGAGACAGTTCGCATGGTTCCTTTTTAAATGTTTCGAGAGACGAAAAAGAGAAACGACGATATGTTCCAATGATTGATTGCTTATTTCTGTGTCACGTGATAATGTCTTTTATGAGAACTGTTATTTCAACTTTAAATGCCAATATACCCCAGGTTATGTTCTTGTGGTATTGAACTGATATATGTATACGCTCTCCATGTGAAAATGGCCGAAGTGCCAACATCAATAAAAACTCTTGACTTGATGGTGACAAAGACAAGTGTTAACAATAAACAGGCTAGCACGTTACATCATTTGCATGATTAAAACAGGCTCTGCTGGCCATAAACCCCTTATCACTTGCATGATAAAACATGCACACCTGGCCATTAACCCCTTAAACTGCAAGTTGCTGCAAACTGTGTTTTTTTAACTCTGTTAATTGGATGCCAAAGAGCCCAAGCCGTCCCAGAAACATGAATTCACAGTGGTGTCAGCAACTGGCACAGGATCTATGCCTCTTGCAGCTGGATCGTGTTCACTTTTTCTCAGCAGTCAAGGGGTTAAGCATGTCCTAAACAGCTACATGTAGTGCATGCTTGCTATCAACACAACTGGTACATCTTCCTTTTTGTGTGTGCGTATGTTGCGAAAATGTTTGTTTTGATGGTGTTTTTTGTTTGTTGTTTTGGAGTGTGTGAGATCTTTTTCACTTTATGTTGGTTTAATTTTTGGCCTACGTGCGAAGCAAAAGTGAGTATGTTTTGGTCCAGTGGTCGTCTGTCCGTCCTCCGTGGTAAACTTTAACGTTGGTTTCTCAGAGACTATTCAAGCCACAGTCTTCAAACTTGGCCCAATGATACTTTGTGGCAACCAATTTGAGTGACCTCTCACAAAGGTCAAGGTCACAGGGGATCAGGAAATATGTCAAAATTAGCTATATTTTGACATAATTTATTTTTTTCTCAAATACTATTTACAACTTCACACCCACACTTGGTACAAAGGTACCTGATTTTAAGACCTTTCTATGCCTACTAATTTGGTTGATCCTCAGAAAGGTCAAGAGTCAAAAGAGCTAAGGAAATAGGTGAAAAATAGCCATATTTTAACAAAAGATGTTTTTTCTCAAATACTGTTCAAACTTCAAACCCAAACATACTACAGAGATACCTGATGGGAAGACCTATCTATACATACTAATTTAGGTGAGCCCTTGGAAAAGTCAAGGGTCACAAGGGCTCAGGAAATAGGTCCGAAATAGCCATATTTTGACAAAAGATGTTTTTTCTCAAATAGTATTCACAACTTTAAACCCAAACTTGCTACAGAGATACATGATGGGAAGACCTTTCTATGCACACTAATCTGGTTGATCCCTCAGAAAGGTCAAGGGTCACGAGAGCTCAGATTTCTCAAATACTATTCACAACTTCAAACCCAAATTTGGTACCCAGATACCTGATGGTAAGACCTAGCTATGCATACTAATTTGGATGACCCCTCGGAAAGGTCAAGGGTCACAAGAGGCTGGCAAATGTGTGGAAAATGCCAATTTTTTTTATAAAATAGTAGGTATTATCCACATTTTTGCAAATTTGTCAACCAAATGTGGCACAAAGATAGCTGATGATGAGACCTTCCTATGCATACTAAATTAGTCGACTCGTCACAAAGGTCAAGGGTTACAGGGGGGTTCACAGGTGAAAAAATGTGAACATTTTCAGAAAACATGGATTTTGCTGCTGCAGAAGCTAGCCCTTGTCACAAAAGTCACACATGTAAATCGGTCATACACATGAGCCATAATGGCTTTGTC
>BTPG01000001.1:92429562-92439562 GCA_036245525.1 Semisulcospira habei
TGCGGGGGCTCATGAGAATTTATGCCTCTGGCAGTGAAGGGGTTAAAGTAAAGATGCCTGCCTAAGAAAAACATGTCTCCCATGTCAACTGGGTGAAGCTTGATAGCTCAAAGAATCAAATTACATGTATTTGATTCACTGTTCCAGCATGTAGCAGTATCATGAATGATCTATCTCCTACCTGTGCTTCAAAGATGAATTTAAATTGCAAAAAACACTCAGTATAAAATACTACATATAGAAAACAACATACATGATACCCTGATGACAAAGTTCCGACTCGTACCTAAATAGACAAAGAGATTTATATGAATACCTTACCTTTGAGAGTTTTGGAAAATTCTCTGGCCATAAGAGGGGTCCCTGATAAGTTCCATCCTCAATCAAGATGCTCTCAGACAAGTGGTAAAGATCTCGACTCCAGTCAATGTCTGATCCTGCAGTGAAAACATCGAAACCCAGACGTTCAGAAATCAGAAGTAGGTCAAAATTGTAAATTCTGACCTACCCCTGATTTCCGAAAATCGTCTATTCAATGCATCCTCATATCCAGGGCCCCTTGAGCTGATTTTTTTACATGCGCTCCATCAAATATCATTATGCGACATGATGTGCATACAATATAACTTCTGAAAGCAGATGCTGGACACTAGCCAAGACAGATGGGTAACATATTGGAAGATGTGATTGGTAAATTCAAAATCTTGCCCACAGAAATTCCCATATTTTCACAAGTCAGAGCATGTCTACATTGCAGGGGGGACAAAAAAAAAAAACTGCTTGACAAGTGCAAAAATTAGTTTTCTGCACCTCCAACTCCCACCAGCCCTAAGGATGCACCTCTGTACCCTGGCCTGCTTTTCTGCACTTTACCAATTATATAATATTTTTCATCAATGAAGACAAAGCTTCAAGACCCTGAGCTAAAGCACCATCCCTGACCCACCAATTACAAACTTTGGCTCTGAATTCAAACTAACAGTTCATTGATTCTGCACCTATAACAGTCAACCTCATAATTACTGTTAGATGAACTCATTACCGCGGTAAGATTGATTGTACATTGCTTAACGTCCCGACAGCAACAAGGCTTTCTCAGGACGTGCCTGCACTGCTTGTGAAAAAAAACTAAACAGAAAATTGAATGTATGTCGCCAGCCGGTCAAATACATTAAATAAACCTACAACATGGGCCATAAATAAAGCTAAGACCATTTAGCAACACACATCCAATATCAAGAGCTACAGGCAGTGCAGACAGTAGGGAGAGTTTTAAAAAGGCAAATACAGGTGAATGGACAAAGGGTAGACAGAAACACATGCCCCAGAATAGAGAGAAAAACCCACCCTGTGGGGCTGACCAGGGTGACCCTGGGAACTAAAAAATACCTAACCCCACCCAAGTCCCCCAGGGCAGACCCGGGTGGGGGGCCCCGCGGTAAGAGATGTATGCAGATCACACACACTGCTTAGAAGATGCTTCCAAAAATAGAAAGTTAATGTTAGATTAAAAAGAAACAGAAGGTACTCCAACCATGTGCCAGAATTAACCCAAGCACCGTAACCCATGCAACGCAAACAACATGCCCCACAACCTGTGCCCCTTATTATGGGAAGTCTAGCACAATAGGAGCTGCCATGTGTGCTATCCCTTACCCTTCTGTTGCTGAGAGTTATAGGACAGGGACGGACAGAAGTGAGCGCTTGTTACATAATATAACCATCAGTATCCTTCCAATGCAAAAGGTCAATGGCAGAGCTCAGCAGCAGTTGGCACAAGCACAACCGTTGGCCTTTGAACAGGGTTCTAGTTCTCACCTCTGAAATTGCTCTGTGATGCATCACTGAAGATCTCCTGTGCGAGCCAGTGTGGGTACACGCTGCACACAGTCATTGCTACAGCCAACTGCAGCATACAGCCCAAAAACGACTGCCTCTCTGCTAGGCGCTCCAGCTTTCGTAGCTCTGACAAAATCTCTGCGATAGCTTCCATCCTACTTTCTTTTCCAAGAGGGATGTTGGTAACAACATGCGCTACTCGAGCAATGTCTTTGACCCTGTGGAGAAACAGCTGGTGATTTTCAACATACATGTTCAACACAAAGATGACCTTTCTGATGTAGTACTATGAAATGATGAAGTTGACTAATTTACAGGTTCACCCTCTTTAACTTTACATTTAAACTAGGCTTCATTAGCTCAAGTGATACCTGTAGTGAAAAAACCAGTGTGTGTGCAATGTGCCTGTCCAGATGGTGTATAAACATGTACACAGAAATTCCCAACAAAAAAAATAACACGCTTAGAAAAGAAAAGTACAACACAATAAACTGTATTGTACATGTCCTTTCTAAGTGTGTTTCCTTCTTTGGAAGTTCTTTGCACTTGGCATTCACCTATTTGGTCTGGTTTCCATACATGCACACCATATGCATGAAGTATATGTTAAACCACGAGTGATGATGATTACGAGCCAAGACTTACTTTTGACACACAAGTTCTGTGTCACGGGCTCTGCCGAGGAGCCAGAACTGTGTCAAAAAGAAGTCTTGGCTCATAAATCATCAGCAGCCATGGTTTACCTGACGTTGATCTGTCTTATGATCCTTGCTTCACGTCATGCTAGTTTGCCAGTTGGGTTGACTCAATAAAGCCTACACAGTAACACACACATTTTGCTTACTTTGGTTTTTCTTATAACAACACTGAAAGGGCCTCCATAACAATTCATCAACAATTCCTCATCAAATTCTATTGTGCCATCAACAATGTTGTACTGCGTTCAGCGATGTGCATGAATTTACATCCACGTGGCTCTGGTCCAAGTGTAGGGTTCCATAGGCCATCCCTTAATGCAGGGCATGGTTGCAGAACATGACAAAGAACTTCTGACGTCATCTGACACACAGGCAACAAAAACTGTACTCAGGTTACTACCATGAAAAAAAATTTTTTGGTAAAAGATCAAATAAAATCTCGCCAACAGCGGGATAATGGATGGTAACAAGAAAGGCAAAACCATTATGGCTCACATGTATGACCTATTTACATGCGTGACCTTTGTGACACTAAGTAAAGAGCTGGCTTCTGCACCAGCCAAAACACGTTTTCTCAAAATGTAAGCATTTTTCACACATCTGTCAACCCCCTTTGACCCTTGACCTTTATGATGAGTCGACTAAATTAGTATGCATAGGAATTAGGTCTTATCATCAGCTATCTTTGTGCCAAATTTGATTGAAAAATTTACAAAAATGTTGACAATACCAACAATTTTATCAAAAATTGACATTTTCCACACATTTGCTGGCCTCTTGTGACCCTTGACCTTTCTGAGGGGTTATCCAAATTAGTATGCATAGATCGGGTCTTACCATCAGGTATCTCTGTAGTATTTGAGGAAAAAACATCTTTTGTCAAAAAATGGCTATTTTTTACCCATTTCCTGAGCTCTTGTGACCTTTGATCTTTCCAAGGGATCAACCAACCAAATTAGTATGCATAGAAAGTCCTTCCCATCAGGTATCTATGCAGCAAGTTTGGGTTTGAAGTTGTGAATAGTATTTGAGAAAAAACATCTTTTGTCAAAATATGCCTATTTTTCATCTATTTCATGAGCTCGTGACCCTTGACCTTTCCGAGGGGTCATCCAAATTAGTATGCATAGATAGGCCTTACCATCAGATATCTCTGCAGCATGTTTGGGTTTGAAGTTGTGAATAGTATTTGAGAAAAAACACCTGTTGTCAAAAAATGGCTATTTTTTACCTATTTCCCGAGCTCTTGTGACCCTTGACCTTTCCGAGGGATCAACCAAATTAGTATGCATAGAAAGGCCTTCCCATCAGGTATCTCTGTACCAAGTTTGTGTTTGAAGTTCTGAATAGTATTTGAAGAAAAAAAAAATTATGCCAAAATATATCTATTTTTCACCTATTTCATGATGCCCTGTGACCTTGACCTTTGTGAGAGGTCACTCAAATTGGTATGTTTAGAAGGTCTTGCCACAAAGTATCCTTGGGCCAACTTTGAAGACTGTGGCTTGAATAGTCTCAGAGAAAATGCCAACATTAAAGTTTACCACAGACGATGGTGGACGGACAACAGGCGACGGACGGACGGACGACCTCTGGCCCAGAACCTACTCACTTTTGCTTCACATGTAAGCCAATAAAACCTTTCCCTGCCAATAACTAGAAACGATGTCAATAAAATCATCACTCTTAAATCACCGCTCATCTTGTCCACGGCACATTGACAAGAATGAGGTCAAACAAGAGACATAGATCATAATGAGCCCTTGTTGCAGTTAAGTCCCGGTCACTCTGCTCCTGCAGTAAAGGGATTGGAGTATATTTTTTGTGTAAAATTAACCTTTTGGCTGTTGGTAGTGGTTTTGGTCACAATGGTTCCTGCAGGATTCATTGTGACAAAAATCACTACTGACAGCCAAAGGGTGAATGAGATTTAGTAGTGTCTAATTTGATTTCTCAACAATCACATTTTCAAAATTATATTTACCCACCTCCAATCTTTCAAGCCCTGAGAGGTGATCCGTTTCAACACAGCCATGAAGAGGTCTTCAGACAGGAGATCCAACGAATAGTACAGATTCAGCATGTGCATCAGAGTCTCAGATGGCAAGCTTGGGATTCGGCCAAGCAATGGTTCCTCCATCTCTCTCACCATGGTGAAGAACTGCGGCACAAAGATGTCCTTTTTCCTGTTCAGTGACTTTTGCTGGTACTTGAAAACAGCAGAGAGACCTATAGGATCGAGATCACTGCCAGCACCTTGTTTCAGCTGGTCTGTCAAAGCCTTGAAGAAACTGGGCTGTCGTAAGTTGGTCTGAGTTTTGTAGTGGGCTAGATTGACAATGCCCAGCTCTTGCAGAGAAAGGGAACTCATTTCAGGCTCCAGCTGGTTTAGAATATCTTCAGTCAACCCTGGCAAGGATCTCCGAGCAAGGCCAATGTGAAACAAAAGCAACAGAAGCTCGTTCTTCATCATGTTGGACACATGATGTTTCAGCTTCTCACACATCAGATACGGGTACTCCGTGAATGCACTCCCTCTCATGGCATAGAAGAAGTCAGCAGCAAAAAGCAAGTCCTTCACTTCAAACTCCTTAATTTTCTTGCAGCAGACTTTGTCAAAGGTTTTGGAGAGCAGAATGCGATTCTTCCTGGGATCAGCATATGAGAAATCACTATCTCGAAAACCCAGCCTACTCAAGTAGGCCATGCTTTCGATAAGCTGCTGTACAGACATTTTTGAGACCAGTTTCTGTGAAAGCCTGACCACGTCACTAAAGTTTTTGTCCGCAGGAACATTGTGTCCTCTCTTGGCTTTGACTGACCAGTGTTCAAAAACATGGAGAAGAGCATCTATTTTTCCATCTCTCGCTTCCTCCATCATTTCTTCAAAATCCTGTTTACTTAGCTCAGCTGCGGCATGGCTGCATGCCACAGAACTGAGTAGATATGGTTTGTAATTGGATGAAATTTCTAAATACAAATGAAAATACTCATTCTCTTTCTCGTTGAAACTGTACTGGTTACTCCTCACTACTGTTCTACCCTTTTGTTTTGGTGCAGACTCCGATGAATGACATATCATTTGACACCCACCTTGCCAAGTAATTCCTGTCCCAAGTATATGAGACAAATTGTCAAGCAAACTTTTCTGTCCAAAGCTGCTACCCGTATGCAGACAAGTTGCACAGTGCAGCACTTTCACATTCTGTGACTTCTGTATTAGGTGCACACAAGATAACAGGCACCCAAAAGGTTTTTGTGAGCAAACAGAAAATGCTCTTCTCAGGCACACGTCCATCTGGGCTAGTTTAAACCAAGCCAGAATTATTTTCATGCTTGAGATCATGACAGATGACTTAATGCATTGTAAATGATTTTAATCAGTGGATCTTGTGCATGTGCTCTGTAAACTTGCGCCACAGGTAAAACATAATAAGACCAGCGCTCAGCAGCTGATTTGATTATCAAAGTGTTTAGAAGAGTCATCACAAATATCAGAACTTGACAGGAGAGCCTCGCCTGCTGCCCACCAGCTCCTGTGTTTTCTCCTGGGTTACTTTACAGTGTTCACTGCAAGTAATCCACTCAGCCTATAATAGTATAAAACAAAAAAAAATAATTACTGTTTCATGAGAAAGGATGACTATAAATAACAGTATAAGAGTTAAATGATTAGGGTTAAACTTTAAACTTAAAGTGATAAACGTCTTAAACTGACCTTATGGAAGCAAGAATGGACATGAATATTCCCTTTATGTTCCTGGTTCAAATACTGAAACCACTGAATACTACCCCAAGAGCATTGATGCAGGTGCACAAATTGTACAGGGTATGTTATGTGCACAGGCACCTATCAAGTGGTCACTCTCATACTTTTACTTAGAACACTGTACATGCACAGACTAAGCAGTCACTATATGAGTATATCTATACGTTTTAGGACAATGTACACCAGGTACATCGTCCTGTGTTATGCTTTACCAGAAACTTGTACAACATCAGCAGTATCCCGTTTTTTCAAGTCTCACTTACTACAAGAGTGCCATTCGATCAATATGCCACAAACAGATCAGTTTCCAGTTGTTTCAAAATGCTATTTTTTGATACATTGACAGACTTTCTTTCTGAAGAATGAGATTCACTTTAGTACTAAAGCGAATGTCATGATCTTTGTCCTATTCCTAGTCAAGTGATCTCCCACGTGAGACTTTGAATTCAAGGTTCACTATCAAACAGGACAGTGCACCCTGCATATGGTGTAACAGAGGACAGCACAGCCCACAGGTACCCAAAGAAGTGTGCCCTAAGATGAATGACTATGCCCACTTCAGCTATGTCAAGCGTGCGCGTGTCTGTAACTGTGTGACCCTCTGCGTTTGTGTGACCCTCTGTATCTGTGTGCTTGCTATTTTCGGGCCTCTCTCTCCAGCTCACATGCATGTACCCATAAAGAACCCAGCGGAGAAAGAAACAGTCAAAATATAATTTATTAATGTTTTAGGTTTTAACCATTTTTGTCTACCATATTGAAAATACAGTAGACTTTAGGAAGGGGCTGGTCAGAGCACGTTCCGTAGCATACAAATGACGAACATAGGCGGGCACACATCAGACTCCGATGGTGAAGTAACACAATAAAAATTACATCATGCCTAGCTACACTAACCGCGCTGTTGAACGTACATTTGCCGTGAAGCGTAGTGTGTATGTGTGTGTGTATGTATGTATGTATGTAGACACATTTTCTGTACGTACAGGCCTGAAACATTAGGAAATGCTTTGATTGAGATGTATTTCTGAGAGCCTCCAGCATATTCAAATTAAGTGACTCGTTCAAGAGAAAAATTGCCGTTTATATAAAGTCGGTTGAACCACATGCGAGTCCGTAATTTTCGTTCTATTCACTTGGAATTTTGGATATTGCTAGCTTGCAGATAGACACTGGATGAGTTCGTAATCTAGTCAAATTCTTTATTGTGTACACGGCGTTGTGAGACTAGCGATGCCATGATGTCAAGCTTACAGTAACGTCATTTTCCAAACAATTCGGTAGACTTTGGGATGAAATCCTCATCTTGTTTTTTAAAAAGACATACAAACAAGTGCACAATTTGCAACTTATCTTTTCATGATGGGAAGGCGCAACTTATGTTGCATCTTCGGCATCAGGAAAATATAAGTGGTAAATTGTTCACTGGGTTCTTTTCTGCATTTTACACCCTTGTGGTCACCTTTTCGGTCTGGATTATGTCCCACTAGGCACCCTCGCATTGACAAACCTGGCAGCCAAAAACGTTCTATGAAAATGACCAAATCAGGCACACAAACATGAAAAGCACTTTCAATAAACGTTTTGATTAGTAATAAATTTTCACTGAAACAAACCCACTTCACTTATAACAAACTTACAAAACATTTACAGGGCAGAAGCCCGAAGGTTGAGGGCAGACGTGAACCGGTACGGTGTTTCTTTCTCTTTCTTTACAGAAGAGTATTTGAAGAACGCCTACTCTTTCAAACTCAAACCGATGGCTGAGTTGCCCCCGTTCGCATATTAGGTTTATTGGCTTCGAGAATGGGCCCCACGATTCATTATCTCCAATTTAACGTCCCACGAAGAGAACAGCCACCTCTTATAGTTATTAGCAGCCATACAAACCGGAAGAGTCCAATAGTAGTATGGTTCCCAGCTCCTGCCAAAACAGCGCTAACACTGAACTCGTCACATGTACTCTCAGCATTCAGATTCAGTGGCGCGGACAGGCTGATAGAGCACCCCTACGCTGAGACTCTTCTTCAGCCACCCAAGATCTGAATAATAAAAGCACTTTTTGTTCTCTCGCAATTTCACCTATAAAAACCTGTCTCAGACCCCAGGTTTTCAATATGTGAAATTGCGAGAGAACAAGACCCAGTCTCAGACCCTTATACCAGGCTGTCCGGGGGCTATCCGCCGGCTCCGCGGTCCGCCTTCCCCGTATTGGGACGTAGAGGAGGACACTCCTGGAAGGTCCACTCTGCGGGATAGGGGGGGGGGGGTTAGCCAACCCAGGGGGACGAGGTACCCACGATGGCACTCCGACACCGTGTGACTCCCCGCTCGCCTGCGTACGGTCGCCACCTATCAAAATAACTAGGGGCCAGGGAGGTTTAGCATCCTTCGTCCATGCACTCCCTGGGCAACGGAGGGCACACACACACCCCTCCAGAGAAAAACACGAACACATATGGGGTTAGTAAAAATCAACCCCCCTCAAACAAAGAGGGCAATAGCCGGCGGGCCAAGAAAACCGGGCCTTGGACTGGACATGCCATGGAACCACCAAAAGGAGGAACAAGAACCCACACCATCGGCCAGGGAGACTGGAATCCGGTCCCTCACGGGAACCAAAGACAGTACATTATAAGACAAAGCACTCGGCCCGAGAGTGCGAGGACGCGTTATGAGAGTTATTTCCCTTATAAACCTGCTGCGACGGGCTGACCGAGCAAAGCGAAACGTGGGGGAGACTCGCAAAGCAATTTCTTTCTCAAACGCAACAAGCAAAGTTGTATCGGCATATCATTCTTCCGCTTTCCGAAGGTAGAAAAAAGGTAAGCTAATCACTTTTAGCTCTTATTTTTGCATACACTTAATTGAATGGCGTACAGGATAAGTGGTCTCATCTGAGGGGGAAAAAAAATCGATTTTGAGATAGGGATTTGAATCTGGGAATTTCTCCGTTTGGTTCTCCTCTGTATTTGACACGTTTGGCAGTCACCTTTTTGGTCTAAAGTGGAAAACTGGTCTGACTGTAGTTAGACCCTAGCTCTCCACGAATTCCAAGAAATGTTATCAGTTGGAAAGTGGTCTAACTAACATTCAGATCCAAAGAAATTATACGTTCTTAATATTTTGTTTCAAATGTAGAAGTGATCCATCTGTACATAGAATAGTTCTCCTCTCCACTAATGTTGGATTAACGCAAGATAGATCTAATCATTTGTGCCGCTTGTGCACAGCTAATATTACTTTAGAAGGGGGGGGTGGGGGTGGGGGGGGGGCGGAGGACGTTGAAACCTGAACTGTTCTTATAAACTAGGACTACAGATTAAAGCGTTGAGGTGGTTTTACTACTTCAGTTTCATTTAGTGTTTGTTATTTTCCCAACAGATGTAAGAAATAAGTGCAGAACACTTGAAGGGAAGATTTGTTGAGACTGCCATCTGCAGAGCTGCATTCACGGGCCAACAGGTTATGTAGTGTCCATTTTGAAGACAGCCAGTTTACGTGTGTCACAGAAAGGTACAGTCAGTTGTGGGATGCTGTGCCAACTTCGTTTTATATGCCCAACCCACCCCAAAAATGACGGCAAAGAGACAGCCACCCAGGAAGAGGGATCCTGTTACACGTGTCACTTCAACCAAGGTAAATTACATAAATAAATAAATTGTTAATATAATACGTAAACGTAAACCTCTCA
>BTPG01000001.1:92442062-92489051 GCA_036245525.1 Semisulcospira habei
TCCTTACAGCATTTTTGGTCTTTTAACCCGGGGCGGCCGGTCCTTACAGCCGCGGCATTTTTGGTCTTTTAACCTATGCCGGACGGGATAGGACCATAACAAAAAAACATTTATGAGTGTGTTCAGGAAGCATTTTCGTTTTAAAAAATGATGGACATTAGAGGGCACAACGCATTATTTTGCCATCAGAATTGGTACTTGGCTGAAGTACCCCTACACTGTCTGAGAAGCCGCTTGGTGGCCACTCACCTTGCAACATTTTCATAGTCTTTTCAACCAATGCTGGACGACATAGGGCCATATAAAACAGTTATGAAAGTATTCAGGAAGCATTTCTTTATGAAAATATGATGCGCATCAGAGGGCACAACGCATTGCCGGCATCACACGGTATTGGCTGAAGCACCCCCACACTGTCTGAGAAGCCGCTTAGCGGGCCAGTCTTTACAATATTTTTGGTCTTTTAACCTATGATGGACGAAGAATGATCCATTTAGTTCAAAACTTGAAGGACACGAGAGATCTCACACTACCCATCGCGACTCCAATTTATAACTATTTCCGTGTTCAGACGACGGAAGGGACAGGACTTGCACTGCAACGAGAGTCCACGATTCTACACAGCCAAACTCTGGACTACAGACCGGCCACATGACTCACCTCTCAAATTCAGTCATCTTAGTCAAGCGGCCACGGTCCTCGAGTCATCACTTCGTTGCGGCCACTACGGCGTGCAAGAACGCAAACACAACCTTCCTCGTCACGGCAGAACTGCACTGGCACTGACCAGCTTTGCGTGGCTAGCGCACAAAACTGACCACAACTAAAAACGCAAAGAACCACACCAGTTCACATCAGAACCAACGAACTTTTAAACTGAAAAGTTCCGTAAAAGAAAATCCGCAGAATTCCGCAGATAGGGGTGAAAACGGGGCCAATACAACCTACCCCATTACCCTTTTCTGTTGGCACCCAAAACCAGGGACTGCAAACGCAATGAACCATCTGAGTTCACCCTAAAAAACAAGAACAATGATGAACTGATTAAGTTCAATAAATCCACAGAAAACCTGTGATACCTACTTCTACACTCCTTTGACGTGACCAAAGGGGTATCTAAACGGCACCCCGAAACTGAACAGGGGGAGAAGGAGAGTGGAGAAATAAAATTAGGAGGGGAGGGAGAAACTAAACTACATTTTTTAAATCGCACAATGAAGTAAAATTGTCCAGCACGAAAGCTGAACCTCACGTTAGGATACCGTTGAACTCTCGAGCATCCTTCCGAGCGTGAGCCAACGACCTACTAACATAAGTCAGTAGGAAAGCCGAGAGCTATCAATCCTAATCCCTAGCCATGACGGGGGATAGGGTTTAAACGGAGATCGAGACGTGCAGCAGAACTCTAAATTTTCATCTCTATGGGTTTGGTACGCTGACGATGAGGAGTACCGGCAATTCAAAGCAAAATGTCCTCGAAACACACATGAACTACACATAAAAATTCAAACTGACTTAATTGTGTCGCTCAAGTGTGTCATAAGTACAGCCGGTCGATAAATAGGCCATTGTATCATATAGTGTGCGATGTCAAACACATCTCTACACATCATATAAAACACTTATGAATGAGTTCAGGAAGCATTTTCATGTACACACACACAAACAAACAAACAAAAAATAAAAAATAATAATCATCATTATTACGAAACGTTTCTCTTCCGCGCAAATATCGGACACGCAGTGAACGAAGACTTCCGCGGGGAAAGTCACCGTAAACACGATGGTGGGTAACCCAAGGCCGTCACTCAACGCCTGTAAAGAGGCACTCATCCACCTGCAAGACATATAACTTCGCGCGTAATGCAGTGGGTTTGAGAGGGAATTTGTGCCTCTGTGTCCTCGTACAATAAATAGTCTTTCCTCTTTGAAACTAACATATTATACACCTATTATCATTGATAAATCAACTAATAAAAACAAATTTCTCTTAAAACTGAAACATTTCAAGTCCCCGCGTTGTGTTAAAGAAAACATGTGTTATTTTTAGGCTTCGATGATGAAGAATATCGTCACGAAGATCGACGAACATGAGGCAGGAACTGGCGAGACCTCTGGTTTGCAAAGATACAACAATACATAAAGAAACCATTAAATAAGATTGATTAATCGGATTGCGCATATGAATGTGCCTAGAACTGACCTCACAGTAGTTAGTAAGAAAAGAAGTCAGGGTGGGAAAGATTGTACTCATGTACATAGAGGCACAAAACTTCAGAACTTACTGAACGCATGTGCTGGGTGTACACTGGCGCAGGTATCCCGGCGGCCGTCATGTAATACCATGACTGACAGGCCGCCTGCGATAAATAAGATATCTTGCAGCCGCATGTTTTGGGAGTGGAAGGGTGGGACTGTTTACCCACTTGTCGGAAGCAACTACAGCACTGTACTTTGCTTGACGGCCAGTGTGACACAGACAGTACAGACACAACTCCCAGCAACTGCAGCAGACATAGATCTTCATAAAGTCATCGCATAGTGTCGGGGTTCACATAAATCTATTTTGTCTCGAATTACCTTTGTTTATTATTAATATCATGTTTTGGACTCACTATGCTTGCTTACTATACCGTGGGTCCGCACGAAAGGAAATCTGCATGTATGTAAACAAATACATGTATCTTCTAAAGGCCTGACTGGCTCGAATTATCTGACATACTCGTAAACAGTTTTTTCATGCCCATATTAACTCTCACGTTGATTATGTCAGTCTCCACAGCGTGAGACGGTTGTAGTGATGTTCACATGAACAGTTTAAACTCTATATGTAAAAGAGCTGTCAAAATAGATACGCGGCCCATTCCTACCACAGACAAATTTAGACATTTAAACATTCTCGGCCTGCGTCAGCAACTTAGTTTCAACAAATGCATCCTCATGCACAAGATATTAAGTAACAAGACTATGATACCGCAGTACAGTAACAAATACATATATGCCACGAACGCAAGCGGAACGCGAACGGACCTCAAGGAACAATACTTTACCCCTACCTCTGCCTAGAATTGACCTCTTTAAAACTAGTTTATCATTTGCTGGACCGTTTGTATGGAACTCTATTCCAGCACATTTGAAGACTACTGATAGGCCTCGCTTGGAATCTTTAAAAGTTTTCGATGACCTGATGGGCGAAACATAATCTCACTGGGCATTTATTTAAACCTAACCCTGATGGGTAATACTTTCATGTACCACATGTATGTATGTATAGAGTGTGTGTGTGTGTGTGTGTGTGTGTGTGCGCGCGCGCGCACAAAACCCCTAAAATGGGTGACTTTCTTTACCATCCTTATGGAAAATGGGTGCGTGTAACATTCTGGGTGACCAAGTCAGGCACCCATTTTTTCTGACGGTTGTTTCTGCATATCTTTCATTCAAAAGTCAGAAAAAAATATCAAAATAGGATGTCCCATTTTCGCAGGTTTACCTCATGTTGTGTGTTTGCAATGCACTGGGCCTGTGTGTTACCATGGAAGCGAGCGTCTCTATGGATCAACTTGATACTTGATTGGTCGGCTGCGCAGTGACATGAACTGAGTTGTTTCCCCTACCTATTTTCTTTCGTCCCGCCAATCATTGTTCCATTTGCAGAGGTACAATTTTATGCAATATTTCTTAGTTAAGAGCACGCCCAAGTGTACTTCTTCAGCGCAGTTATTTAACTGAGATGCTCAAAATCCGATACAATTGCACAGTAGCCTATATGGACCCGTTTGGCTGAGAAAACTGAGACATCTGCTACGGTCGGCGTCTGCTGCTCAGTCAGTCTTGTAGTAAAAGATAATAGAACCCCACGATTTTAACAAAAGCTTTCTTCTTCAATGAAATGAATTCGTTCAATAAAACCATTACAAGGTCAATCTGTCACGTGATTGTGTTGCTTTTTTTCTGACATGTGTGATTGTGATCGAAAAGTAACTTGACACATGCATGCACTATATATTTAAACAAAATGGCACCAGATTTCAGTGTGTATTTCAATCCTCGTACGCAAAACTACCTTGCAATTCGAAGAACAGACTTCCACGAACATGTTTTTCGGATTGTGCAACTGAAGTGTCGCTTTTTACTGTATTACCAGTTATTGTTCGTAGGGGGCAGGGGGTACTGCAGTAATTATGTATATATCTGATCCAAAATGTCAACGGTTTACATGGTTGCATTTGACATGTTTGCAGCACTGATTTGGCCACACTCAGCACTTTCTGCACACATCCAGTGCCAGATGGCACACACCCAGCACCAGATGGCAGCAGGATGTCCAAACCCATCGGTATCTATGGAAGTGGACAAGCACGCCCCTTTCTGGCACATGACCAACGCCCATGGCAAAATTAGTCAGCTGCAGCAGGATAGCCCAGCCTCTGCCAGAGAGGGTGAGTCTGGTAGGAGGATGCATAGACGGCAGCAGAATGCCCCCAATTACAAACTGGTAAGTGATTCTATGATCATCTTCATTTTATTGGCTCACGTGCAAAGCAAAAGTGAGTTTATGTTCTGGGCCACTGGTCGTCCCCATCCGTCATCCATGCTAAACTTTAAAGGTGGCATTTTCTCGGAGACTATTCAAGCCACATTCTTCAAGCTTGGCCCAAGGATACTTTGTGGCAAGACCTTTGTAAACATGCCAATTTGAATGACCTCTCTCAAAGGGTCTCGCTGGGTTGACAGATGTGTGAAAACTGCTTACATTTTCAGAAAACATGGATTTTGCTGCTGCAGAAGCCAGCCCTCGTCACCGAGGTCACACATATCTAAATTGGTCATACACGGGATTACTCTTTTTATTCTTGTGCAAGGCCCCTTAAACCAAAATTGGGCTGCTTCTGTCCTAATGCACCTTTTTTTTCTTTCTTTCTTTTTCCAGTTGGCAAATGGAGCCTGGGATGGACCTGAGACTGAAAGTGCAAGCGCATCGAAATACAAGGACAGTGATGACGAGGAGTTTGTTCCTGGCTTGAGCTCACAGGATTCAGACGGTGTGTCGCCATCAATCTTTGGGGTCTCTGACACAGACAGTGTTATATTGAATATGTTAAATATGTTAGATTTCAAAGTGGCAGGTTCAGGGTGGGCAGATGTCAGTGAAGCAAGTACCAGCAAGGTGCAGTGTGCGTTAGGGGGTGAATTAGGGGGTGGCAATGACAATGTGGATAGGCAGAAGGAACATGACGTTGGGGGTGGGGAAAGAGTGCTTACCGAAGAAATGGGTGTGCAGAGAGGGAAAGGAAAGTACAAATGGGACAAGAAACATGCATGCAAATTGTGTAGCAAACTTGTCTTGAAAATGAGCACGCACTTACAAGATGTCCATGCAGATGAGGCAGACGTTGCTAAAATTTTGGTGATGAAAAAAGGGACAAAGCAAAGACGTCAAGCATGGATCAGACTACAAGATGAGGGTGATTACATGCATAACATTGCCGTTCTTAAAAAGAAATCAGGATGTTTGATTCCTAAGTATCGCACCAAAACTAGTAAGGTAGACGACCTTCTCGCCTGTAGCCATTGCAAAGGGCTCTATCAAAAAAAGCTGATCTCTGTACGCTCAAAACGTTGCTGTCAGAAACCAGGATGGTTACAGGTCGCTAAAAGAGGTGAGGCGGCACAACGTGGGAGGCTAATGCTTCCAATACCCTTAGACGTTGACTTTTCCTTCTATCATAAGGTTTTAGCCAGACAGAGAGATGATGAGATAAGCCATCTCATCAAAACTGACCCCTTGCTTTTTGAGTATGGAAAGAGATTATTTGACCGCAGGGACATTGAAGAACACACAGATGGACAAATCAGCTTCAAGATGCGGGAGTTAGGGAGACTATTAAAGATTCTTAGAGTGAGATCAGAAATGAAAATCGCCAGTTTAAATGTTGTGATCAATTCAGCTAGCTTTGATCATGTTGTACTGGCTGTAAAAGAGCTAGCATAATTTGATGAGGACACACATCAGTTCACAAAAGGCAATTTCGCAATGCACATTGGCCATGCTTTGAAAAAATGTTCACAGATCAAACAATCACAGGCATCCAAACAGCTTGGGCATGGTTCAGATGACAGGTGGTGACAGGAGCTCTCTGAGGCGCAGCGGTTTGACTATGTCTTCACCAGGGACTGGTACGGTTGAGTGTCAGCTACAGCAGCACAGTCGGTCGGGAAAATGACCATGAACAAACCCATGCTGATCCCATCATGTGAAGATGTGAGGAAGATTATCCAACAGTGGTTAAAGCAACTCTTTGCGCTGTGTCACTTTTCAACCGATAACGAGGGGAGAAGTTCAGAGAATGAAGGTATCAGACTTCCAGAATGCTAAATTGGATCGATCACCAATCAAGATATCTTGAAAGGTCTCACAGAGGTTGAGAAGAAAATGGTGAATCAGTTTCATCGAGTGGAAATCAGAGGCAAATTTAATAGGAGTGTTCCCATTTTGCTGATGATGAAGATGATGACAACTGTGGACAGAATCCTTCAAATGAGGCAATCAGTGCCAGCTCTTGCTGGTTCCAAGTACATCTTTGCCACACCTTCTGGTCAGAGGCCTTACAGAGGCCATGATGTTCTGAAGGAACATACGCTACAAGCTACAAGCACAAGTGTCAAACTCAGCCATGTTCACATTTACTCAGTTACGGAAGCAGGTTGCAACTTTGGCTCAGTCAATGGCCATCTCGGAGTTAGACCAGGATCAGCTGGCAGACTTCCTTGGTCATGATATTCGGATACATCGCCATATCTACCGCCAACCTCAAGACGTCCTTCAAAAGGCAAAAGTGGCAAAGATTCTTTTGTCAGTTAACAATTGGATTACAGATTTTGAGAGTTGCATTAGAGCTGAACTGGGCGATGATGAAGAGATTGACTTTGACAATGAAGACACATCAGAAACTGACAGAGAGGTCTCGGGGGGAAACAGCACCTGTGAATGAAGGAAGTAGCAAGTCAACAACACAGGAATCAATGAGCATGACAGAGAAAAGACGTCCAGAGCCTGATGACAATCTAGATAGTTTTGATGATGACAGTACTGCGTCAGCTCCTGTTTGAAAGAAAGCTAGATTTACAAGAAACCATGGGGGAAAGCTGAAGAGAAAGCTGTTCAAACTCGTTTCAAGACACACCTCGTCATGAACAAACTTCCTGGAAAGGCCGAGATACAGCAGGCAATCGCAGAAGAGCCCGCACTTAGACATAGGCACTGGACAAACATTAAGGATTACATCTGCAACAGACTGAAAAAGTTACAAAAGAAATAAATTGAGATTCTCCGACACTCGCGGCATTTTTGTTTTCATACAGATTTATTACAAGAGTGTTATTATTGGGTTGGTTTCAGCATGTATAGCTTGTTTTTATCTGATAGACGCCTGGATCATTTTGTATACTGTATAATTGCAAAAGGAAACAGCCGGCTGAGGACGAAAGACAATAATAAGATAAGAAAACCATTGACAACGTAAAGATTTATTACCAGAGTGTTATTATGGGGTTGGTCCGCCTGGATCATTTTGTATACTGTATAACATTTAAAACTTTGCAAATGGAACTGCAGATGGAACAATGGTTGGGGAAGAAAGACAATAATAAGGGGTAAGAAAACCATTGTCAACATAAAGATTTATTACAAGAGTGCTACTATGGGCTTGGTCCGCCTGGATCATTTTGTATACTGTATAACATTTAAAACTCTGCAAATGGAACAGCGGTTGGGGATGAAAGACAATAATAAGATTAAAAAAACCAAAAAAACATTGTCAACATAAAGATTTATTACAAGAGTGCTATTATTCGGTTGTTTTCAGGTGTATAGCTCTGTTTATAATAATAATAATTACGGTATTTATAATTCGCTTATCTTATAATAATTATAACTCACAAATCGCACACGCATGCGCACACTTTAGACAATGACTCACGTAACACAAATAGTGAAAATACATTACGACGGTCAGCTTGGGGTGGGGAGTGTGGTGATATAGTGCTAGAACTGTTGAAAGAGGTGAGTTTTGAGGGCGGACTGGAAGGAGGAGAGCGAGTGTTTCTGATGGAGAGAGAGTGGGAGAGTGTTCCAGGTGGATGGACCGTATACTGAGAAGGAGCGGGGGCCGAAAGTGCTGAGTTTGGTGTGGGGGATGAGGAGGCAGAGAGGGTCGGAGGCGGAGCGGAGGGAGCAGGGAGGAGTGTAGGGGTGAAGTAAGTTGGAGAGATAGGCGGGAGCGTAGTTGTTCAGGGATTTGTAGCAGAGAGACAGAATCTTGTATTGAATGCGTTGGTGGATGGGGAGCCAGTGAAGGAGCTTGAGCAGAGGAGTGATGTGGTCGGATTTTTTCTTTCTCAGGACGAGGCGGGCAGCATTGTTCTGGACGCGCTGGAGAGTGAGAGTGGTGGAGTGAGGAAGGCCGGAAAGGAGAGAGTTGCAGTAGTCGATGCGAGATAAGATGAGAGAGACAGCGAGTTTGGTGGCAGCTTCGGTAGTGAGGTATTTTCTGATCTGACTGATGCGGCGGAGGTGGAAATAACATGCCTGGGCCTTGGCGGAGACGAAGCTGGTCATAGAAAGAGAGGAATCGAGGATAACGCCAAGGTTCTTGACCGAGTCAGAGAGGGAGATGGGGGTGCTGTCGAGTTGAAGGTGGAGAGAGGGAGGGAGCTGGGAAAGTTTCTGGCGAGTGCCTACCAGCATGGCTTCCGTTTTGTCGTCGTTCAGTTTCAGCTTGTTTGCTGTCATCCAGTTTTTATCTGAGGTACACCTGGATCATTTTGTATACTGTGTAACATTAACCTTACTTTGCAACTAAACAGTGGCTCCCACCTGGGTCTGCCCTGGGGGACTTGGGTGGGGTTAACTACTTTTTAGTTCCTAGGGTCAGCCTGGTCAGCCCCACAGGGTGGGTTTTCCTCTCAATTCTGGGGCATGTGTTTCTGTCTACCCTTGGTCCATTAACTTGTATTTTTCTTTTTTAAGCTCTCCTTACTGTCTGCGCTGCCTGTATCTCTTGAAAAAAAAGTACCCAACGGAGAAAGAAACACGCTTAGAAAAGACGGTTACAACACAATTTATTAATATTTTGGGTAAATCCGCTTTGTCAAAACAGAAAAACAAACAGAGAGATCAGTCACTACTTATCTTCATTCGCAGAAGGAATGGGGCACATTAGTTCTGTGAATGAAGATAAGTAGCGTCTTTTCTAAGCGTGTTTCTTCTCCGTTGGGTACTTCTTTGCATTTTACACGATTGGCGATCACCTTTTTGGTCTGAATAAAAAATTTTCAGGGTATCTCTCTTGATTTTGGATGTGTGTTGCTAAATGGTCTAGGTTTATTTAGCGTATTAGACCAGCTGGCGACATACATTTAATATTCTGTTCATTTTTTTTTTTGTCCACCTTCATTATCAGTGCTGGCACGTCCTGAAAAAGTCGAGACGTTCAGCAATGTACAACAAATCGGGATGAAAGATAATAATAACATAAGAAAACCATTGTCAACACGATAAAGATTTATTACAAGAGTGTTATTATTTCAGTCTGTATAGCTTGTTTTTAATCTGATGTACGCCCGGATCATTTTGGAAATGTCTGTAACTTTTTTGTTACTATAAAGTACACTTTGCATACTGTGCATTGTTTCAAAAGTCACAGGAAGTATAAACCTTAGCTGAATTGGTATACCTCGCCCTCTACCTAGGTTAAACGCCCCAGCGGCACCATTGTTGCTATTTTCGCACCAGACCGGTCGCTCGGACTGGTCATGTGCACCAGAACTGCGCGTGCAGGTTGGCTTCTGCACTCATAGTGTGGTCTCGTACGTTCACGGGGAATATTGTGATCGCAGTCGAAAAAAAGGTTCGTTTGCGGTTTTAACTTTTAGCCACGCCAAGTTACCTCCCCTAACACGCCAGTTTTGTGTTGAGATGGCGGAGGCTTGTGTCATGCCCCACACCACTGAATCAAGTCTATTGTACATGTAGTGCGCTCATTTCTCGAACTTCAACTATGACGGTGCTTTCTGCCGCAAACGACGCAGATGTCACAAAATCACCTCCATTGAGTATTTTAAAAAGCTATTTTTCAAATCAGCCAAATCGCGTAATGTTTCCTGGTGCTAGCATAAAGATGGATGCATTATTGCCAGATTGCATATATGGGAAAGGGTTTATTCTTTATTCATGTTATTTTGCAGCAATCAAACGACACTCACGTGATTCTTTCTCCGAGGTTGCCCATTACAGGTGCAGAAAGCACACGCTCTAAACTGATCGGGTGCACCAGACTGGTCCGAGCGACCGGTCTGGTGCCAAAATAGCAACATCATGGCACTGCTGGTGTGTTTAACCTAGGCACTGGACGAGGTATACCAACTCGGCTAAACGTTATTGTCGCACTTGCTAGAACTCAGTATTATATTTCTCTCTCCATTTTATGAATAGAGGCACATAAGTCGCTGAAACCCTTTACGTGCCGAACCATACTTGGGCAAGAACTAGTTTTCCTCATCACAAAGTTGCCAGAAAAAGGTTTGACTGCTCTTGATTGTTTGATTTGAAGTGTTTACAAACAATTACTGTGTTTTTATATGCATGCACCTTTGATGTCATTAATAAAGGCTGAAGTTTCAAGTGATTTCCTATGTTGTCAGTTAATTAATTAATGTCAGTGTTCTGTTTTGTCATTTTAACTCATTCTACCCCAAGACCGGAATCCCCAAATGTTGAAGTCGTCTTCTGAAGACTGCGTTGCAGTGCAGGACACAGATCGACCATGATAGTTCAAGGGTGATGCCAGAATAGCTAGCTATTCTGGCATCACCCTTGAACTATCATGGTCGATCTTTATTTTGCTGTGGTGTGTCTGGGGTAGAATAAGTTAAGTGTTAGTTTCTTCGTCTGGTCAAACTCCAGAGTACATAAAAAAAAGTCCTTTAATTTTCAGAATTCTCACATAAATGCCATGATAAACTGTTTTGCTTCAGACGGACAAAACGTAGCAAGGTTACGGGCCAGTGTTCATTCAATTTTGCACCATACAATGTTAAAAATGTTAATGCATACATACACATTAAGTTGGAAAAAAAATGAATGTGAAAAAGAAGTATTCCATGAACTTGACCTTATTACAGACGCCTAATGTTGTGAAGACACCCATTTTCACTGTAATGCCAGTCTTTGTGTGAGAGGCACCCACTTTATTGGTAGAAACCCATTTTTTCTCCATCTAGTGGCTCTGTTTCTAGAAAATGTCTATTTTATTTTAAGTTATAGAGCTTAGTTATAAGGTGAGTTCTAAACATTTGCATCAATTCCAGAGCCCTAGAATAAATAGAAATATGGGAACCCATTTTCACATAAAATGGTAGGTAACCCACTCTGAGGCTTTTGTCTCCATGTGTGTGTGTGTGAGTCTGTGTGTGTGTGTGTGTGTGTGTGTGTGTGTGTGTGTGTGTGTGTGTGTGTGTGTGTGTGTGTGTGTGTGTGTTATAAGATGAATGTTGAGTGTTAATATTATTCTTGTATATATAATGATGTGTGTAAATATAGCATCTTTATTTTTATTATTATTATTATTATTTAACCTATTTTATGTTGTAGATGTTAGCAAAGGCAAGTTTGTAAAATGACGATTTGTTTCTGTCAAAACTTTTTACCGTTGATAAATAAAGTTTCATCATCATCATCTATAGCTGTTATGTTCACAGCACAAAATGTCACACACACATACACACACACACACACACACACACACACACACACACACACACACACACACACACACACACATGCCTGCACGTATGCACTCACGTGCACGCGCGCGCACACACACACACATACACACAAAACAAACAAAATTCAGATGAAAAAAACATTGGTTACGTGATTATTATTATGATTACTTTAAACCGAAATATCCTGACTATCGTCTGTTATACACTGACACTGACTCTATGATCATTGATGTGTGTACTGAAGACTTTTATGAAGACATGAAAACAGAACTACACATGTATGACACGTCTGACTACCCTAAAGACCACCCGCTGTTCAGCACACAAAACAAGAAAGTGCCTGGTAAGTTTAAAGATGAACTAAATGGTGTGCCAATAGTTGAGTATGTTGGACTGAGATCCAAAATGTATTCTATACTGCATCAGAAAGGCAGTCAGTCGAAAGCCAAAGGAATTAAAAAAACAGCAATAAAAAATAAAGACATACGTCATGAACATTACAAGCAAGTGTTAGATGGTGCATTAATACCTGATTATCCAAACAAGTCACTGAGATCAAACAAACATAATCTTGAAATGATTCAAACACATAAGAAATCACTTGCAGTTGGAGACACGAAAAGAGTGTTTCACACTAAGGAAAAAGCTTATGCTCCTGGTCATTACAGGCTCAAGTTATCTGAAGACATTTGTGATGAACTGGTTGATGAATTAATTGATGACTTAGTTACTGAAATGAGTAACGGTGTCTGGGGGAATAATCTGTAATTCTTCTATGACAAATGCCCTCTGGGGTGCAGGGTCGAACAGGTAATATATTGTTGCGTCAGGACCAGGGATTATTTTTTTTATATTATGAACGGATGTGGACCAGATGGGGTCTGTCGCCCTGCGCTTTATGTCATTTTCAGCTTCACCTGGTTGATATAAATATCTCACCTGTTTGGTAAATAAACTTGTGTCTGGAGGTGGGGTTGGTCCTGTTTTTGGCTCTGTAATTGTTTTCAATTTAATAGCATCAGCAGGCTTTGGGTGTCCTTCGTTATTCATTGCTTTTATCACATGTGGTAATCTTTGTACCCACTCCGTGTTACGGGTGTCATGCATGAGTTCCTTAGAATACTGGTAACTGAAAAGTCTCTCTGACAACTGTTTGTTAAAGTTCTCTACAATTGCCTGTGATCTGTGTACGCCTGGAATACCGCGTCTGACCAGTACGCCATGCTTCTCAAATAACTGATTAACAGCACCTTTGAATTCTGATCCGTCATCGACCTGCACAAGTCTGGGGTATTTCTGGGGGCCTCTTTTGTAGATACTTGATAAAGCATTCGCAACTGTACTGGCTGTTTTGTCAGATATGGGTTCAGCGTCTTTGTACCTTGAAGCTATGTCAACAACAGTCAGTGCGTACTTGTATCGTTTCTTTCTTATTGTGTCATGTGGAAGAAACAGGAGGTCCATTTGGTGTGTGTCATTTGGTGTTGTGTTTTGAAAATGGGGTCTAGATATCTTTCTTGGAGCAGGGAGGTATATCTGCCAAATTGCTTGTCTCTGTAACCATTGCTTGACTTGATTGAGTGTTATATCTCCGCCCACAGCGGCATGTAATTTCTGAATAGCGGTTGCTCCTTTATAATACCCTGATGGTGAGTAATATATTTTCGATAGTTTATTTTCGGCTGCCATTTTTTCTAGCAATGAAAACTCCAGTAAAATAAACAAATATCATTCCCACTAGAACAAAGATTATCTCCCCGTTTCTTTGTTCTGGGCTTGGTTGATAGTAGTCACTTAGTTTTGGTTTTGGGATAGACATGTCTTCACCCGTGACAAGAAAATATTCCCTGATTGCTTCGTCTGTATTTGAAAACGTATGCTGTGCGTGACCTTCAAGCCTGAGATTTTCATTGATGAAATCAAGTTTTTCAATTCTTTGTTTTTCATACGCCTGTTCTGCCTGTGCTAATTTTTCTGACGCTTCATTATGACGCTTCATTTCTTCTGCACTCTCTTCTCTACCCATTTTAGAAAAGAGATAATTAGAGCCACTGAAAGCCAATGCGTTAACCATCGCGCCTCCTATCATAATAGCTATCGTCGCCATATTATTTTTATTTACATAGAAACATTTTCGGGAATAATTCCCTGCTTGACAAGAAAGTCTTTTGTCGCAATCGATGCTGTAACAACTACAATTAGCTTAGTGCTGTCTTCGAAATCGAGTCTACTGAGGTCTGCTGATTTCATTTTGAGTAGACTTTTCCCCAGCATAGAATAAGCTACTGCTAATCCACTAATTACGGCAGAGTGATAGACAAGGTTCATCAAGTTCTTTGTGTCGGTCATTTTCTAAGGCAATAAAAATTAAAATAATATTTTTATTTACTGCATATAAAATGGGTCAACGGCTTTGGGTGTTACTGGTAATGTGGCGACTTCTGGTTTTGTTTTTGGAGTGTCTGATTTTTTGGTCACTGTACGAGTCTGTGGTTTGTATTTTTTGTATAATTGATAACCTACGTAACCAAATCCGACAACAAATCAGGCAATTATATATTTTGTTGTTTCAGGGTCAGACTTAGTTGTTTGTCTCTCACTTTGATGAGGGAGTGACGGCCCTGATGGTATTGACACAGGCTCTGACGGTCCTGACGCCTGGTCAGTCACATGAGCCTTTTCTGTTTGCGCTTGAAGCTGTAATTTTTTTTGTCTGTTATATTCAGCTAATCTTTTACCAGCCTCAACCCTGCCTGGACTTTTAGCCTTAGTCACAGTTTGAACCTGTGTCAAAACTGGACTGGGGTTCGGTTGTGGAGTCGTCTGGGTTTCGTCCATTTTCTTCTGCAGTAAAATTTATTTTCGAGAAATCAATATGGCTCCCAGTAACAAGTAAAGTTACCACAGGTGCAAGGTAATTTCCAAACTTGTAAAACATGACACATGCTAATTTGCCAATTGTACTTGAAACAATAGGATTGCTTTCAAGGTCGTGTGAAAGACTGTCACTATCCACAGGTAGAAAGTGACTCACTGCTTTTGTGTATAGGCATACAAGAGATCGACTTAAATCACGAGTCATTAGTGAGGCAATGTGGTTTTCATATTTTAAATGAAGCTTGATTAGTTCGTCAGAGGTTAAAGATTCAATATCCTCTGTCATGTATTGTTTCCCGAGATAAGTCTTTGACTTGCCTGAGACAATCACAGACAAAAGACGCTGTTTCTTAGAGTCTATGTCTTTGTTCTCTGCCGCATTGATATCATTCAATAGAAGTAATTCGTCTTGGTTCATTTATAATGAAATTAAAAAATAATAATGTTAACTCTGCTTGCTCACCTTGTGTAATACCACTTTATTAACTGTAACACTGTCAATATAAACATTTAGTTTGCGTAGTTGCTTAAATATGCTATAACAAATTTCCCCTATCCAACCATAGTTGGTATCATTAACTTTAAAAGTAGGTGTCTTTAAATCAACTGTCATGTGCTCCACATCTGGATGCTCATCGACATAATCCAAAGTCACACTATATGTAGCATATATTTCTGATGGTGCTGAAAGACTTATGTTAGTCTGTTTGGGTGATATTAAGTCAGTAAAGTACATATCATCTTTGAAAAGGTGTGTGAGATCACTCACCTGTATGATTTGTCCGTCTGTCATTTTTATTGGACAAACAAATGTATAAATTAATTTACATCAATTTACTAGCCCATACCCTGTGGGCTGATCTGTCTTTAAAATAAGCTTTAGATGCTTAGTTGATTTCAGTTTATTTTTCACATCATCACGTTCATGCTTATTTGGGATGACATCATTTTCTCTGAGACAGTCTTCGAAGCTGTCACGATCCTTACAGTAAAACAAACAGATAAACTTTAACTGTTCACGAAAATCTTTCAGTACAGCATTATATTTTTGAGTGAGAATCCATACACTGATGTTTGCATGTCTGCCACTGAAGGCAAGTTCTGATAGAGTGTTTCTCTTTTTGACAATGTCTTTCTCTGCAGAACAGTCATCAACAATAAACAATGTTGGCTGTCCTTCAAATTGCTTGTAAAAATATTGTAGGTAGTCATTCAGTTTTTTCTCAGGGTCGACTAAGTATATGTTGCTGTCAGTCCAAATGAATAAACGGTTGTGATAAGCTTTGTTGTGTTTGATTGTAGGACAAAATATTACAATGTTTTCAAAATGGTGGATGTATCTTGTTTGTAATAAGTCAAGTACGAATTGAGTCTTTCCACACCCTGTGGCACCAACAAATAAGCCACAGTGTGGATCGAGTGTCATCAAGCTACGGTTCATTTTAATACACAATATAATTTTAATATATGTGTCCACTTAGTCTGCTTTCTGCAATATTGAGTTGTGCGTCATATATCAGGTACAAATATATGTTAATGGCTGCAGCAGTTTCAACCTTCTTTTGTATCTGAATTGTTATTCCGTCACTACCGTTCTCGACAGTTCGTCCTGACCCATGAAGGTAGTCATCATCTGTACTACGAAGGTCTAGCCACAGTGCATACTTGTTTGTAAGGTATTGTCCGATCCTAACATCATACAGATGTAGATCTTTACACGCAATGTTTGCTGGTTTATCTCTAATCCTTCCTCCTGCAAAATACTTTGTGATCTCATCATAGTGCTGGTATGGTAACATTCCAGACGCGTACACTTGATTAGGGCGGCCTTCAATTGTGCAGGACAAATGTGTAATCTTAGGATTGTAGAATTTTTCTGAATCCCGTTTATATGGATCTGCTGGTTCAACAAACAACATAAGAATACCTTTCAGTGACCTGGCAGGTGTGTTTAAGTTTATGTTCCACATTGGGTCGCTCTTATCTTTGGGTATTAAACTATGTCTAATCACACGGACATAATAAATTGGAAGTCTTGACTGGTATTGATTTTGAATGAGTCTGGCTAGATCAGTGTGTGTGACAATTTCATATTCCAAAGAAATGTTAGAGATCTTATATGTTGCATCTGTGGCAGATGATTTTATAACTTTGGAGTAGTCATTGAAGGTTAGTTCAAAACTCAGACGGTCATTCAGTGCCCCTTGATAATAAGGCAAATGTGCTGTTAGAATTTCAAACTCAAGTGGAATGTAAAATCTGGTTCCATATGTTTCTGCTAATATAACGTCCTGGGCTGCTGACGTTGATTTATCTCCAGCATTGATTCGAAGTTTACAAACATTATCTGGCTGTATGCCTTGATAAATACGGTCCTCTCGTTCTTCTCTTGTGAGCCAAAGGTCTTTGTAACAGTAGAATACATCTGAGTCGTCAAGACTAAACACTTCCTGTCCTTCAAGTTTTACTTTAATAGTTCTAACAATTGCTCTGCCAAGATTGTTAACCAGTGTTCTGTTTACGTCTGCGTCTGATGATAGTTCAATATTAAATGCAAGGCGTGCAGTGCCAGGAACAATAACGTCACTGGGACCTAGGTTTGGAAACTTAACTGTAAGTGTTTGGTTCTGGTTTATGGTACTTGGATTGTTCGTGATGACGATTGATTGTCTAATGCCCTTAACACCCAGGGGCTCACGTAGTTTTCTGTATGGGTCTAACTTTGATCCGTAAGACTGTGTCATTTTTATTATGCACAATAAAAAATAATAAATTAATAAAACAATGGCAGCAGGAGGCTTTAATCATGAAGATTTTGAAATGGATGACATGAATGTCTCAGATACCAGTATCACAGATATGACTGGAATGGTAACTACTTCTAGTATGCATCATGAACTGTTAAAAGACAAAGTAAACTCATTTTATGACAGTGTTGGAGCGCGCCCAGATGTAATAGATCCTAATCAATTTGAATATGATAAAGGGCACTTATTTGTAAATACAGACAGAGGGAAAATATATCTAACACATAAAAATAATCCTTCTAAGTTTAGAGCTTTAAGTACAATTAAAGGTGAAGTCGGTGGTAACTCCGGGTTGGCAAGGTATCTTGGAATTGGAGGGTCTCCTGTCACGCCAAGACTGGTTAGTGTTCTTCACGACACGCAAACAAAGTTGCCAACAGGGCAACAAATTGAAATGGCACCTGTAACAAGCCTACCAGAAATAGCAAACACAGTGATACAAGAAACCTCATTTACTGAAGGACAAATAAATGACGCTATGAAAACAATAGACGACCCACCTTTGTCAATGAGAGAGATTATAGGGTTAGATAAATTACTGCAGACGATAAGAGGTGAGATGGTAAACAATGTTGCCAAACTGGGTGAGCTTGATAAACACATAGAACGTGAAAAAGAAAAACTGGCTACTGCAGACAATGGGAATCTTGACACAGAAATGAAAGAAAGAATCCAACACAGATTAAATGATTTGCAGATAGAAAGATCAGGAAGGTTAGAAACAATTAGTATTGGAAGACAAAAACTGAAATCACAGGTCAACAGAATTAGAGAAACTATTCAAAAAATACTTCACGAAGACACAACTGGCTGAGAGACTAAAAACACTTTTCAGAGAACATGGTATCACAATTGCTAGTTTAATTACAGCTCTTGGGTTTATTATCAGTACTGCTGTGTTGGCTGTCTCCGGTGCTGGCAGTGCTGGGGGTGGTGTACCCCCGGCACCGGCACCACCAACCCCGGGCCCCCCCGACTCCAACAGACCCAAAAGATTTACAGTCATGGGTAAAAAAACAGTTGTCTCACATATCAGACTTGCTTAAGAAATTGGCCGTGAAAGCAGTGGATGCTTTGCCTGGCATAATTGGCACTGTTGTCAGTTGGATGATTAGTACAGCGGCAAAGGCAGTAGGGTTTATGGCAGAGCATGTGTGGGTCTTTTTGGTGACAGTAGGAGGGTTGATGGTGGGTTATTTAATGAAACAGATAAAGAAGTAAAACCCCTAACCCTGTTAGACCTATTACCAATGCAGTTCTTTCTGACTCATGTGTGTCCAGGGTTGGTGTAGGGGTTACCGCTTGTATGAGTGCCGGTGTTGGGGCCAGGGCCGGGGTCGGAGGTGTTACCGTCTGTAATGGATTTATTGACTGTACATGTGTGGTTGTGGCCCCTAAGTTTACAGATTGATTGAGACCGAGTTTTTGACCAACACCTGCAACAATGATTTCATTATTATAATTTGTTATTGTTCCCATTTGGAGTTGAAGATCAGATGGTAACATGTATAACCCGATGCCAACTACAAAGTCAACTTTTGATCTGGCATATCTGAGTACGTCTTGGTAGCGTTGTATGCTAGATGGGAGATCAACTGTTGAATTTACTGAATCTTCAAGATTTGCAAGAAACTGTTTTTGTGCTTCAAATTTACCACTTCCATTCAAAATGTTTGATTTTGTTAGTGATTGTGCTCCTAGTAAACACCAGACATATGTTCTGATAGACTCATTTACGTGCTCGAATCCTGCTTGAGTAAACCCGTCAGTTTTATCTAAAATAAATGTGGTCCAGGTGTTTGACTGTTTCTGCTCTATTGATCCTAACCAGACTTGTGATTTTGATGAGAATGAAGTGTAACCAGGGTAGTAATCTAGAGGGTATTGTCTGTGACTCATAGCATAATACAATGTACCCATACCATTGTGATCATCAAGTTTTTGTGTAAAGTCATACCGAGGGCTTATGTTAAATTCATTACAGATGCGTTCAAATGCTTTCATATCCATGGGGTTGTTAAACCTGTTGAAACTGGATTCAGTTGGTAATGGTGTATGCAGTTCTGACAGTATACGTCTAAGCTGGTAATAAACATGGAAACGATATACAGACCTAATCAGTTTGTTTGAGTGATTCAAGTGGTCTGTAAATGAAACACCACAGCCTGTAGTTGAACATAGTATTGCAAAGTTGAGTTGGTTTTGAAACATCTGTAGTGGACTTGAAGACCACTTTCTTGCAGTTGAGTCATCTGTTATTGGAGGGTTTAGGTAATGGTCAAATGGATTTGGTACTTTGACTTGGAATAGATCTTGTTCAGACACAGCTATGTCGAGTTGATTTAGTTGAATTATTTTCTGTTCATAAGTAGGTGCAACATTATATTTGGCATCCACATTAAATTGAAATGCGTTCGTTGTGGTAATGGTTGGTGATTTAAATTCCATCCTTTTTTATATGAGATAATAAAAATGTTTATTACCTTAACAAATCTTGACACAAGCAAACCAGTGTGTTTAACTAATGGGATTGATAATCGTGATGGTAGCAAGGCTGTAGCTATCCATGAATTGTTCTACACAGTAAAATGGTTTAATGTAGAGGATGATATATATAATAAAGTAAATTTAGATGGTAAGACTGAAGCTATACCACCTGGGTATTATGACTTTTGTACTATAGCTGAATGGTTTCAAAGTAATTTTAAAATTAAAGCAACTTTAAATCCAGCTAACCTACTTGTTACATTAGAATTTCCAACACAAAATTGGTTAAGGATCTCAGATAGATTTGCATATTTACTTGGGTTTTATATTGACGAAGATTGGTATAGAACAGATGATTTAGATGAAGCTATGTTTGGTATTATAACAATGAAGACAAAAAAACTTAAAATAACTGGAAAACGTCCTGTCAACTTGTCAGTACACACAGTGCTAAATGTTTATTTGAAAGAACTAAACACATCTGAGAATGTTCACAATGGAAAGCCTTCAACTTTGTTGAGATGCTTACCTACTGGAACTGCTCCATATTGTGAAAGTGTAGTTGTTAGATTTCCTAATTTGCAGTTTAAGAAATTAGGTTCTAGTTTCTTTGAGTCACTGAGTATATCTGTAACTAATCAGGATGACAAACCAGTTCTTATGCATGATTTTAGTGTAGTGTTAGAAGTTAAATAATTTTATTTTTGTTTATAAAAATGAGTGGTCTTGGTCCAAAGCGAACAATCATACCAGTTGCATGTCCAGTAACAGAGTTGAAAGATTTGGCTGATGTACAGGATTTTGAGAAGGAGGGGGATGTTGGAGAAATATATGGTTTTGAACTTGATTCAAATGGCATGTACAAGAGGAAAGTAATTGTCGACATGAAAGACGGTGAAAAACAGATTCCTAAACTTGGTCAGCTGCGTGATGTTACTGTACCTACTCCACCTGTAAATAATGTGCCCTACAACTTAATACATGTAGGTAGTAAGTGGGTTGTTTCACCTGTGCCTGCACCACCTCCAACAATTGACTGGGACATAAAGATTGAATTTATTAGTCCTTATGTATACACTGATGATGAAGGCGCCTTAGTGTTTAGGAAGGTTGTTAACTCGGGGCCGCTTATTGTAAGTCTTGTTCCAAGCTTTGCCCCAGACGACAATAGCAGAGAAAAACTGAAAGTTGAAAATTATGAGAGACGGAGATATCTTCTTACACATAGGAAGGGTAGGTCTGATGCGAAGGTCGTGTTTGCACCAATAAACTTTTCCATCGCAAGAGAAGCGACAATAGTATTTGAAATTATCATGAGATCAGTAACTACTGCTAAAGAGGCTCAAACTGCACAAGGAATTAAACTTACATGGAATGAAACAGTAACAGAATCATCAAAGGTCTTTATTGCCATTACAAAAAATAATGATGTTATTAATGTTTCGAGCAGTGTTCCAGCTGTCAAGGTTGTGGTCGACAAAGCAACTTTTGTTCGTCTAACTTACATAAACCTTGAACACATTGATCTTGTTGCATTTTATTATGCTAACAAATTGTATACTTTTGAAGAGTTGCAAAATGTAATTGCTGATTAAATAAAAAAAAATATTTGTCAATAAAAAAAAATGGTAAACTTCTATCCGCAACTACTGACGCTTAAGCCGACTGAAACAAATGTGATGACTAAAACAACGCTTGCGCCTGATCCACAGGTGACAGCTGTGCCAATTGCTTCAGATGAAACATTACAGGCAGATGCATTCAGATTAAATAATATTACAGAAGCTTTGAAATATTTGGAAAGTGAACAGGCTAAGTACTCACGGTGCAAAAGGAGGTATAAGTCAGTATTTAATTCTGTTCAAAACACTTCTATGGCTTTTGGTGCAGTTTCAGCTTCATGTTCTGTGGGGGGTATTGTTCTGTTTGCCACAGGAATTGGAAGTTTGGCTGGAATAGCAGTTGAGGGTGTTAGCGTTGCTACATGCCTAGCATGCTTTGGTTTGGAAGCCCTAAACAAGAGGTTTCACACAAAATTACAGAAACATGAAGCATTGAGTACGCTGGCTGGTGCAAAGCTGAGCAGTATGAAACTTATTATCAGTAAGGCATTAAATGATAATTGTATTGATGATGAAGAATTTAAGCGCGTCCAAGATGATTTAAATAATTACAAAAAACAGAAGTCTGAAATACAGAATAAAATGCGTAGTCAATCTCCTGTGAATGTTGAAGAGCTAAAAGCCAGTTTTTTAGAGATGGGAAAAAAGATCGGTGTTCAGGAAACCACAGAAAAACTACACAATCTTTTAAACAAATAAAAATCAGATTTGGTAACCCTTTAATAATGTCATACACTTCACAGAAAAATGCCATGTCACTTACACCACTTGTGCCTGATTATTTAGCCCCATCTGCACCACCCCCAGAGTACTACTGAGAAAAAAAAGTTTTTTTATTGTCCTTGTATCTTGACAAATCTGACCGAGTAAGTTGTGACTTAAGTCAAGAACTTATAAGAACTTACAGTAAGTAATTAATAAGTTCTTATGATAAGTTCTTATAAGTTCTTATGATAAGTAACTTAAAGGTTACCTCTGCAGGTTCTTAAAAGTTAGTTGTAACTAGAGAGAGGAATACTGAGAGAATTAAAGTATTATTAACACAATGACTGAGTTAACCCCTTAAGTATTATTTTTGATTTTCATAAAAATGTGGCTGTTTAAATAATAATGATTTAGGGGTAACTTCCAATGGTATTTACTCTGTGCTGGGGACATGGATATGGATGGTCAAAAAAAAATATAATTAAGGGGGTTAACTCAGTCATTGTGTTAATGAAGCTTTAATTCTCTCAGTATTCCTCTCTCTCACCCAAGCACAGCTGAAATCAGCGTGCCCCTCAAATCACTACGTCAACGGCAACTCAACATAGGCCCACAATTGTCCACTGGATAAGCTCAGGATGGTATGAATCAAAGCACCAAACATGTCTCCTCTCACCTAACCAGAAATTTCTAGCAAATTCCAACTTTTCAGTCCTACTACAAATTTTCAAACAAGGCAAAAATTATTTTTAAAAACACCGGTCCTTGAACTGCCTCAACTGCCCAATTTAAATGTATAACGTGACCAGTTCTGGGCCAGTGGTCGTCCGCCGCCGTCTGTCCGCCGTTGTCCGTTACGTCCGGCTGTACGCGGTAAACTTTAACGTTCGCCGCATTTTCTCGGAGACTATTCAAGCTACACGCTTCGAACTTGGCCCAAGGATACTTTGTGGCAAGATCTTTCTAAGCATACTAATTTGAGTAACCTCTCACAAAGGTCAAGGTCACAGGGGATCATGAAATAGGTCCAAAATAGCTATATTTTGACATAATTTATTTTTCTCAAATACTATTCACAACTTCAAACCCAATCTTGGTACAAAGATACCTGACGGTTAGACCTTTCTATGCATACTAATTTTGGTTGATCCCTCGGAAAGGTCAAGGGTCTCGAGAGCTCAGGAAATAGGTAAAAAATAGCCATATTTTGGCAAAAGATGTTTCTTCTCAAGTACTATTCACAACTTCAAACCCAAATTTGGAGATACCTGATGGTAAGATCTATCTATGCATACTAATTTCAGTGACCCCTCAGAAAGGTCAAAGGTCTCAAGAGGTCAGCAAATGTGCATAAAATGCCATTTTTTTATATTATAGACTTGTAGTTATTATCAACAGTTTTGCAAACTTTTTGATCAAATTTAGCACAAAGGTAGCTGATGAGGATAAGACCTTCTATGTATACTAATTTAGTTGACTCATCGCAAAGCTCAAGGGTTATGGGGGGTTTGACAGATGTGTGAAAACTAATTATTTTTTTTAGAAAAACGTGGATTTTGCTGGTGCAGAAGCCATCCCTTTACTAATTGTCACAAAGGTCACATAGTATCATTGTAGATCGGTGATACACGTGAGCCATAAGGGCTTTGCCTTTCTTATTACGAATGCTCTTGTGGTAAAAATGCCATGTACACCTTTTGTATCATAGTATTTCTATTTTTTCTTCTTTTTTTTCTTTTTGTATTCAGTGTGCTCACTGAGGCTTGGAGTCGGTTGATTGGCGCAGCTTCAGGTATTTTTGTTTCCTGCAAGTTTGGAAGTTCAGTGTGTACAGCCAATAGTAAGAGGCGAGGCTGTGTAGCTCCGCAGAATGTTTAGACAAAGCCAGCTGGTGTACTCAGTGACCGCACCTCTCCTAGTGTCGTTTTCTCCCTTCTTCCCATGCCTTTGCTGCAGTGCCAGACAGCTGGTCACTGCAGAGTATTTTTCCTGGGCCGGAAGAGATTTTGTTGGATTTTGTTTGTTAACTCTGTATTCTTGTGAAAGTACGGTTTTCATCTGCAAGAGGTTTTTACAACAATATAGTGTTTAAAGTGCTCTAAACGGTGTTGGCTGGTTTCAGAACTGACAAAAGCGTATTAAGGTAGAAAAGCAATGTTCTCAGTATATCATGGAAGAATGCCGGCTCACCATTTTGTAAAGCGTAATGATTTTGGTCGGACAAGTTTTCTTTTCAAAATTTTGTGCAGTCTAGACTAGCAGGACTCCCTGCACTTTCGAACGCTGTGTTCCTGGCCTGAGATCTGGACTTCAATATGGGTTGTTATCCACGCGGACTGCTACTGCTGTGTTGCTGTTTCGACTTGCCGACTTTTGCAGAGTTCTCTCTATAACCAGCAGATTGAACTGCCATATTTCTTAGCCCTCCCTTGAACGGGAATCCCGGACTCTGCCATTTTTTTCGAGTCCTGGGACTTTGCCATTTTTGTGGCGGCTATCCTTTGTAAAGGTCGCCTCGGACTCCGAGGCTTTCCTTTACTCAAAGGGTGTTTCGGACTTTGCCACATTTTATTTTATTTATTTCAGTTTTTTTTTCAGTTATCCTTTGTAGAGGGCGCCTCGGACTTTTTTTCCGAGGCTTTTCTTGACAAAGGGCGTTTCGGACCGTGTCATTTTTTCGGGAGTCTTCATTTATAACAGCGCTCAGTCGTAGTCTCAGCTGCCGTAAGTTTTCCAGGCTTCCCATTATCGAAGGACATTTCGGACTCTGCCATTTTTGGGGCAGTTATTTTTTGTAAAGTGGGCGCCTCGGACTCTGCAGGGCCGTTTTTCCGAGGCTTCCCTTTACAAAGGGCGCTTCGGACTTACGGTCATTTTCGTAGACCGAGGCTGTCTTCACCAGGGGCCCTCAGATTTTCCTTCAAATGGGCGCTTTGGACTTTGTCATTCAAGTCACAAGTCAAGTTTTGCTGAGGCTGCCATTCACCTAAAGCCGGGCCTCTCCGACTGACTTAGTTATTTTTCTACTCTGAGACTGATTTCCCTTTACAAAGGGCACTTGTTCTGACTTTGTCATTCTCAGTTTAGAGACGCGACTTGGACATTAGCAGTGCGCCATAGTAACGCCTGAAAGATACTTTGTAGTGTCCAGCAGAGAATATATTTTATTCTCAAACGGCAGGCTCATGCCGCGCCCGGGGCATTTGCTTTTTCTCATATTCAGTGTTGTCGCTTGCGGGCCATAGTTGCTTTTACTGCAATATAGTCCATGTGAAATACTTGACTTTCGTTTCCCGTGTTTCTGATTAAACCAACATTATGGAATTCGGTGTCGAAAGCCGCTGGACACTACATTATTGCGACTAAACGTGGTAGCGTTTAGCCAACATAAAAAAAGAGTCGTGCCGCCAAATGCGAAGCCGCTGCCGAGTTTCAGTACAGGAAGCCGAGTCATTTTTTACACTCCTGAGTTAAGAATCAGTTACTGAATCAGCCTTACCAAATTCACACCGGCCTCTCAAACTTCTCAGTTACTAAACTTAATTGATCTGATTCCGCCTGGTGACCGCCGGCACAATCAAACGCGACTTTCATATGTTGATAAAGATCCGCACGGCTAGAAGTGATTGAAATTGGAAAAGAAAAACTGAAAACACAGGTCAACAGGATTAGAGAAACTATTTAAAAAATACTTCACGAAGACACAACATTGGCTGAGAGATTGAAAACACTTTTCAGAGAGCAGGGTATTACTATTGCAAGTTTAATTACTGCTCTTGGATTTATTATCAGTACTGTAGTGTTAGCTGTAGCCCGAGGTGGTAGCAGTCCAGCTCCACCTGCCCCTCCAGCTCCATCAGACCCAAAAGATTTACAGTCGTGGGTAAAAAAACAGTCGTCTCATATATCAGACTTGCTTCAGAAATTAGCTGTAAAAGCAATCAATGCTTTGCCTGGCATAATAGGGAGTGTTGTCAGTTGGTTAATAAGTACAGCAGCAAAGGTAGTAGGGTTTATGGCAGAGCATGTATGGGTCTTTTTGGTGACAGTAGGAGGGTTAATCGTAGGATATTTAATGAAACAGGTAAAGACGTAGTATCCCTAATCCAGAAAGGCCTATTACCAATGCTGTTTTCTATGACTCATGTGTGTTAACTGATGACTGTTCCGGGGCTTGTGTTACTGGCTGTACGGGTGTCGGTGTCAGTGTCGGGGACGGGGCTGTTACTGTCTGTACAGGTGATGATGTTACTAATGTTTTTTGCACATGCGGTGACTTTTGGTGCAAGCGATGTTTGCTTGTTGGAGCTAAGCTATGTGTGGTTGTTGGACCCAAGCGATGTGTGGTTGTTGGACCTAAGTTTACAGATTGATTGTGTCCTAATTTTTGATCACGCCCTGCAACAATTATTTCATTATTATAATTTGTTATTGTTCCCATTTGTAATTGTAGGTCAGATGGTAACATGTATAGCCTGATGCCAACTACAAAGTCAACTTTTGATCTGGCATATCTGAGAACGTCTTGGTAGTGTTGTACGCTTGAAGGGAGATCAACAACTGAGTTAATTGAGTCTTCCAGGTTTGCCAGAAATTGTTTTTGTGCTTCAAATTTTCCACTTCCGTTTAAGATGTTTGATTTTGTTTGAGCTTGTGCTCCTAGTATACACCACACATACGTTCTGATAGACTCATTGATGCGTTCAACTCCTGCTTGAGTAAACCCGTCACTCCTGTCTAAGACAAATGTGGTCCAGGCATTAGGCTGTTTCTGTTCTATTGAGCCTAACCACACTTCAGATTTTTGTGTAAATGAAGTGTAACCAGGGTAGTAATCTTAGGGGTATTGTCTGTGACTCATAGCATAATATAATGTTCCCATACCTTTGTGATCATCAACTTTTTTAGTAAAATCATACCCTGTGCTGATGTTAAATTCATTACATATGCGTTCAAATGCTTTCATATCCATGGGGTTGTTAAAGTGGTTAAAACTAGATTCAGTGGGCAATGGGGTATGCAGTTCTGACAGTATTCTTCTAAGCTGGTAATATGAATGGAAACGATAGACAGACTTAATCAGTTTGTTTGGGTGATTCAAATGGTCTGTAAAAGAAACGCCACAGCCAGTAGTTGAGCATAGTATAGCAAAGTTAAGCTGGTTTTGAAACATCTGTAGTGGGCTTGAAGACCACTTTCTTGCAGTTGCATCATCTGTAATTGGTGGGTTTAGGTAATTATCATAGGGATTTGGCACTTTCACTTGAAATAAATCTCCTTCAGACAAATCAATGAATCAATGAATCAATGAATCAATGAATCTTTATTTTACAATGGTAAAGATATTAACAATGCCAGAGGCAATGCCATTTTTCAAATCTGCTGTTGCTATATCTACAACACAACAATTACATTACATTAATACATGTATAGGACGAACGCCTATGGTGTGTTGGGGGAGTTGGAGCAATGGTAAGGGAAAAAGGGGGGGAAAAAAAAAAAAAAGAAGCAACAACACAGCAACACTATACATACACAGCAGTAGAATGGGTACATTACTAACAATGATATCTACGTATAGAAAGCAAAGCTATATTGAGCTGATTTAGTTGAATTATTTTCTGATCATAAGTGGGTGCGACATTGTACTTGGCATCCACGTTAAATTGAAATGCATTTACAGTGGTAATTGTTGGTGATTTAAATTCCATTGTGCTTTTTTTTATGTGATAATAAAAATGTTTATAACCTTATCAAATCTTGACACAAGCAAACCAGCGTGGTTAACTAATGGAATAGATAATCATGATGGTAGCAAAGCTGTAGCTATCCATGAAATGTTCTACACAGTAAAGTGGTTTAATGTAACAGACAGATGATACAAGTTTTCATGTAAATGGAACTCTTGATGGTTTAGAAAAGGGTGATACTTTACAATCTGGGTATTATGACTTTTGTACTTTAGCTGAATGGCTTCAAAATGAATTTAAAATTAAAGCAACTTTAAACCCAGCTAATTTACTTGTTACAATTGAATTTCCGAAAATGGGTCAGTTTTCTTTATCAATTAGTCTTTTATTATTACTTGGATTTTTAGGTAAAAAAATAATACATCCTGATGAAGATTGGAAAATAATACATCCTGATGAAGATTGGACACCATCAGACGGACATCTACTATCACCAAAAAAAGCAAGAATAACTGGCAGATATCCTGTTCATTTGTCAGTACACACAGTGCTAAATGTTCATTTGAAAGAACTAAGCACTACTGATAATGTTCACAATGGAAAGCCTTCGACATTGCTAAGATGCTTGCCGACTGAAACTGCCCCATATTGTAAAAGTGTGGTTGCTAGATTTCCTAATTTGCAGTTTAAAAAATTAGGTTCCAGTTTCTTTGAATCACTGTGTTTATCTGTAACTAATCAGGATGGTAAACCAGTTCAGATGCATGATTTTACTGTTGTGTTGGAAGTGAAATAAATTTTATTTTTGTTTTATAAAAATGAGCGGTCTTGGTCCAAAGCCAAGGATTACACCGGTTGCCTGTCCAGTAATAGAGTTGAAAGATTTGGGTGATGTGTGGGGTTTTGATGAAAAAGGAGAGGTGGGAGAGATATATGGCCTTGAACTTGATTCCAATGGATTGTACAAGCTGAAGATAATCGATGACATAAAAGACGATACCGAGAGACAGTTTCCTAAATGGTCAACTTCATGATGTTACTGTTCAGAATATTCCTCAGCATAATGTGCTCTATGTCTTTAAACATTTGAATAATAAGCGGGTAGTTTTTCCTGCTCCTGTTCCTCCTGAGCTTGCTGCACCTGCAATTGATTGGGATATAAAGTTTAAAATTTATTAATCCTTATGTATTTTTTACTGATGAAGGTCCCTTAATATTTAGGAAAGTTATTAACTCTGGGCCGTTACTTGTGAGCCTTGTTCCGAGCTATTTCGTAGACATCAGTAGTAGCAGAGAAAAACTAAAACTGCAGGAGTATGAAAAACGAAGGTATCTTCTTACAAACAGGAAGGGTAGAACAGATACTTCTGTTGTGTTTGTACCAGATAGCTTTACCATAGCTAGAGAAGCCACAATAGTTTTTGAAATTCTCATGAGGTCTGTGGATTCTGTAAAAGAAGCAGACATTGCACAGGGAATCAAACTTACGTGGGATGACACAGTAAAAAAGTCAACAAAGGTCATTATAGCTATTAGGAAAGGCATAGATATAGACGTATCGAGTAGTAATCCTGCTATTAAAATAGTGGTCGATAAAACAACTCTAGTTAATCTAACTTACATTAAACTTGAACACATAGATCTTATTTCATTTTATTATGTTAGCAAATTGTATACCTTTGAAGTGTTGCAAAATGAATTCGCTGATTAAATAATAATAAAAAATATTTGTCATAAAAAAATGGTGAACTTGTATCCGCAAATACCACCTGAACCGCTTGAGCCTATTGTGCATGACGAAAGATTACAGGCAGACTCATTCCGCTTAATGAATATTACAGAAGCGTTGAAGTATTTGGAAGGAGAACAGGCAAAATACTCAAGGTGCAAAAGACGATATAAAACGGTTTTCAATTCTGTACACAACACATCACAGGCTGTGGGTGTGGTTTCAGCTGGATTATCTGTCACTGGTTTAGCTCTGTTTGCCACTGGAGTTGGAAGTGTCATAGGAATTGCTATTGAAGGAGTTGGCGCTGCCACAGGCCTGGCATGCTTTGGTTTGGAAACCCTTAACAAAAGATTTCATACAAAGTTGCAGAAGCATGAAGCATTGAGTACGCTCGCTGGAGCTAAGCTGAGCATTATGAAACTTATTATCAGTAAGGCTTTAGATGATAATAAAATTGACGATCACGAATTTAAGAGAGTGCAGGATGATTTGGCCAATTACAAACAACAGAAATCTGAAATACAGAATAAGATGCGTAGTCAACCCATGAATGTTGAAAAGCTAAAGCAATCTTTTTTAGAGGAAGGAAAAAAAATAGGGGTGGAAGAAACTATGAAAAAAGTTCAAGGACTTTTAAGCAAGTAAAAATCAATTGTTCATTAAATTTGTCATACTCTTCGCAAAGAGATGTCATGCCTTTTATGCCTGCTCATTTGATGCCATCAGCTCCACCACCAGAGTACTACTGAGAAAAACGTTTTCTTGTTGTCCTTGTAACTTGAGAAATCTGTCCGAGTGTCTTATTGTCTGGAGTCAAGAACTTATAAGAACTTATGATAAGACACTTATAAGTTCTTATTTTAAGTCACTTATAAGAACTTGTGACAACTAACTTCAAAGTTAACGTCAAAGTCACTTGTAAGTTGTAGGTAACTTTGAAATTAGTTATCAAGTAAGATCACGTTATTCTAGAAAGTTACATGAACAGTAACTTCATAAGTTATTCACAGGTCCAAGCAAGGCTGTGTTATTTTTTTTTATTTTTCATTATAAAATGAACCAAGACGAATTACTTCTTCTAAGCGATATCTGCGCTGTAGAAAACAAAGACTTAGACTCAAAAAAACAGCGTCTTCTCTCTGTAGTTGTTTCTGGAAAATCAAAAGCTTTTCTTGGTAAACAATACATGACAGAAGACATAGAATCCCTCACCGCTGACGAGCTAATCAAACTTCATGCTAAATATGAAAATCACATTGCTTCATTAATGACTCGTGATTTGAGTTGATCTCTTGTCTGCCTATATACAAAAGCTGTGAGTCACTTCCTGCCTGTTGATAGTGACAGTTTATCACATGATCTCGAAAGCAACCCCATAGTTTCAAGTTCAATCGGAAAATTAGCATGCCTCATGTTCTACAAGTTTGGAAATTACCTTGCACCTGTGGTAACCTTGCTTGTAACTGGGAGTCATATTGATTTTCTAAAATAAATTTTAAATTAGAAGAAAATGGACGAGACCCAGACGACTCCACATCAGAGTCCTGTCTTGACACAGGTTCAAACAGTGACTAAGGCTAAAAATCCAGGTCGAATAGAGGCAGGGAAAAAATTAGCTGAATATAACAGACAAAAAAAATTACAGCTTCAGGCATTAACACAAAAGGCTCATGTAACTGACACACCATAAACAGCACCAGTGTTACTACCGTCAGGACCAACACCCTCACAACCCCCACAAAGTGAGAGACAAACAACTGAGTCTAAACCCAAAACAACAAAATATATAGTTGCTGGATTTGTTGTCAGATTTGGTTACGTAGGTTACCAATTATACAAAAAATACAAACCACAGACTTGAACAGTGTCCAAAAAATCAAGCACTCCAAAAATAAAAGAAGTAGTCGCCACATTACCAGCAACACCCAAAGCCGTGGACCCATTTTACATGCAGTAAATAAATTTATTATTTAAATTTTTGTGGTATAAGAAAATGAGTGATGCAAAGAACATAATGAACCTCGTCTATCACTCTGCCATAATAAGTGGACTAACAGTAGCTTACTCTATGCTTGGGAAAAGTCTTCTCAAAATGAAATCGGCAGACTTGAGTAGATTAGACTTCGAAGACAGTGCTAAGCTAGTAGTTGTTGTCTCAGCATCTATTGCCACAAAAGACTTTCTCATCAAGCAAGGAATTATTCCAGAAAATGTTTCTAAATAAATAAAAAATATGGCAACAATAGCTATTATGATTGGTGGTGCAGTTGTTAATGCATTGGCATTTAGTGGATCAAACTATCTCTTTTTAAAAATGGGTAAAGAGGAATCAGCAGAAGAAATGAAGCGTCATAATGAGGCATCTGAAAAACTGGCACAAGCTCAACAGGATTATGAGAAGCAAAGAATAGAGAAACTTGATTTCATCAATGAAAAACTCAGGCTTGAAGGTCACGCACAGCATACATTTTGAAATGTCGACGCGATCAAAGAATATTTTCTTGTTACTGGCGAAGACATGACCATCCCACAATCAAAACTTAGCGACTACTACCAGCCAAGCCCAGAACAAAGAAATGGAGAAATAATATTTGTTCTAGTAGGAATGACATTTGTTTATTTTACAGGAGTTTTTATGCTAGAAGAAATGACCGACATCGGAGCTAAACTATCAAAAATATATTACTCCCCTATTGGCTACTGGAAAGGAAAAACTGCGATACAAAAATTACATGCAGCTGTGGGTGGGGATGTTACACTCGAACAAATAAAACAGTGGCTCAAAAAACAAGCAATTTGGCAAATATATTTACCTGCTCCAAGAAAAATAACAAGACCTCATTTTGTAAATACTATCCCTAATGACACCCATCAAATGGATCTTCTGTTTCTGCCACATGATACAATAAGAAAGAAACGATACAAGTATGCATTAACTGTTGTCAACATAGCTTCAAGGTACAAGGATGCCGAAGCCATAACTGACAAGAATGCTACCACAGTAGCCACTGCATTAGCAAAAATATATAATCAAGGCCCTTTGAAATATCCTAGGCTTGTTCAAGTTGATGACGGAAGTGAATTTAAAGGCACTGTTAATCAGCTATTTGCAAAGCATGGCGTGATAGTGCGGCGAGGTATACCAGGTGTGCACAGATCACAGGACATTGTTGAGAACTTTATCAAGCAATTATCGGAGAGACTTTTCAGCTATCAGTATTTTAAGGAACTCATGCATGATGTACGTAACACTGAGTGGGTCAAGAGATTACCATCTGTGATAAAAGCAATGAATAATGAGGGTCATTTAAAACCTGCTGATGCTATTAAATTAAACACAATGCCATCAGGGTCAGAAATAAAAACAAAAGTGCCAGACACAAGCTTGTTTACAAAACAGGTGAGATATTTGTATCAACCTGGTGAGGCCGAAAATGACGTCAGACATAGGGCAACTGATCCAATTTGGTCTACGTCTGTCCACAATATAAAAAAATAGTTCCTGGCGCTAATGCATCAATTTATTATCTATATGAGCCTGCACCTCAGAGGGCATTTGTTAGAGATTAATTACAGATTATTCCCCCAGGCACTGTTACGCATTTTTAATCATTTCATCAACTAATTCATCGATTAGTTCATCAACCAGTTCATCAGCTATTTCTTCAGATAACTTAAGCGCATAATGCCCAGGTGCATAAGCCTTTTCCTTAGTGTGAAACACTCGTTTTGTGTCTCCAACTGCAAGTGACTTCTTATGTGTTTGGATCATTTCAATATTGTGTCTATTTGATCTCAGTGTCTTGTTTGGATAATCAGGCATTAGTTCTCCATCTAATACTTGCTTGTAATGTTCATGGCGAATGTCTTTATTTTTTATTGCTGTTTTTTTGATACCTTTGGCTTTTGACTGACTGCCTTTTTGGTGCAGTATAGAATACATTTTTGATCTCAGTCCAATGTACTCAACAATCAGCACTCCATTTAGTTCATCTTTAAATTTCCCAGGCACTTTCTTATTCTGTGTGCTGTACAGCGGGTGATCCTTAGGGTAATCAGACATGTCATACATACGTAGTTCTGTTTTCATGTCTTCATAAAAGTCTTCAGTAGGCACATCAATGATCATAGAGTCAGTGTCAGTGTATAACAGTCAGCAGTCAGGATACTTTGGCTTAAAGTAATCATAGTAGAATTCAAGCATCAGCAATTTTGATAACTCAAGAATTGCCATACCAATGAATACTGGCTTGTCCAGTTTAACAATCTTTTTTTTTTTTTTAGTGTCACTGCATACAATGATGGATGAAACTCTTTATACCCTGTGTACTGTGGCTTGCCTGTAAGTTTAATTGCACCTGATTCAGTTGTGACCAGTCTCACATCTTTGCGGTGATGAGGATTTTCCATTGTCTTACCAAAACAGGCATTATTCATAAGCTTAAAGAAGTCTTTGTCAAATGCAGTATTACCATCTCTTGCACGGAGGGTTGTGTTTTTCATTATGTAATCTTTCATGAAAGCACTCTGATCAAATTTAATACTTCTGTGAACTTTCTTTAGTATTTACCCATGTCTGATGTAAAACTGCAGCAAGCGATAGTGGCAAACGTAATTGAATTTGTCATTCAAATTTGGCACAAGTTTAGTGTCTTCTTTTTTCCCTGTCAAAGACATTTTCTCAACAGCTAATGGATAATCATTGTGTAATCATGTAGATGATGTGGGTACTCCAGGTCGACTTCAAAGATCCAGCCCTTTTTGTGATTCCGATCATAATGTATAATTTTGTTTGTTAATTTTTTTATATCACACTGTGACAAATCGTGCAGACAAAAGTTTTTCAAGGGCAATTATTCACACATCGCAAACCCATACAAATTGTTAGCGTCCAAGTACGTAATAAATGACCTTGGCCTTGAGGGGTCAAAGTCAAGGTCGTCAAGATATTTGTTGTTGGCTTTGGCATAGTTGTTTGCGGCTATACTAATGCCTCCCCGCAAGCCACGTTCCACCATTTCACCATTTAAAGGGTGGGGCCAGTACTGCGCACACTGCACTCCACCAAAAAGCTCCACCGCGCAGGCTTTAGGAAACGCCCACGGACTATGACACTGAACTTTCCAAGTCCTGTAGCGATGGGCAAGGGGCAAAACGGCAGGTGAAAGATGTCACTGGAAGCCGCAGTCTCAAACCTGCATGCAGGCGGTTCAGGATATTGGTCGCCTGATGTTGACCTGGGGATGACAACGTCACTCGGCACACCCTGAACGACCAAGCAGCCTTCTCTAGGGACAGCACTGCTTGCTCCACACGGAGAGGGGCCTAGAAAAGGTGGCCTAACCAAAGCTCATCCCCTCGTAACCCAGTTGGCTAGCCGCGGTCAACGGGCATCTTCCCATGCGGTCAGAAAACAAGAAAAAAACAATGGATCCACTCTCATGACGACCACGACCGGACTCAACGTTGCATGCTGGAACATCCGAACCATGCTCGACACAGCAGACAGCGGACGCCCTGAACGTCGCTCCGCCCTCATTGCCCATGAATTGCGGAGGTTAAACATCGACATCGCCGCGCTCAGCGAAGTACGCCTCCCGGAGGAAGGCAGCCTCCAAGAACTTGGCGCTGGCTACACCCTCTACTGGTCAGGCAGGCCTGCATCAGAAAGACGGCTCTCAGGCGTGGGCTTCATGGTGAAGACCCACATTGCGACTAAGTTGGAAAACCTACCAACGGGTCACTCCGACCGCATCATGTCCATGCGCCTCCCACTGAGACACCAGCAATACGTCACCCTTCTCAGTGTGTACTCCCCAACCCTCCTGGCAGAGCCTGCAGAAAAAGACAAGTTCTACTCTGACCTGCGCAGCCTCCTACAGAGCACCCCTGCAGACGACAAAGTCATCATCCTTGGCGACTTCAACGCCAGAGTGGGCCAAGACTCTGAAGCCTGGAAAGGAGTCCTCGGCAAGCATGGCGTTGGGAACTGCAATGACAATGGTCGCCTACTGTTGGAGCTCTGTGCAGAGCAGCAACTTGTCATCACCAACACTACTTTCCAGCAAAAGGACAGTCGAAAGACCACCTGGATGCATCCTCACTCCAAGCACTGGCACCTTATCGACTATGTCCTAGTGCGTCAGAGGGACCGCAGTGACGTCCTCCTCACCAGAGTGATGCCCAGCGCAGAGTGCCACACTGACCACCGCCTTGTTCGCTGCAAACTCAGGCTCCGCCTCAAGCTGAAACCCAAGAAAGGGGGCCCCCCCAAGAAAAAGCTTGATGTTGCCAGCCTTCAGCGTGACGACAAGAAAGCTGCCCTTCAGGCCGATTTACAGTGCATGCTCAAAGATACAGTTGATCCAGCAGACTCCTCCCCTGAAACACTCTGGGAACAACTGAAAACTGCTATTGTAAAATCTTCTGTGGAAGTCTTGGGCTTTGCTAGAAAGAGGAACAAAGACTGGTTTGACGAAAACGACGTAGTGATCCAGGAACTTCTAGCAAAAAAAAAGAGCCGCCCACCAGGCCCACCTAGCCCAGCCTTCCTGCCCTGTGAAGAAGTCTGCCTTCCGCCTCATCTGCAGCAGTCTCCAGCTCAAGCTTAGAGAGCTCCAGAACGAGTGGTGGTCCAGACTCGCACAGAGGACCCAGCTCTGCGCTGACAACGGTGACTACAGGGGCTTCTACGAAGCACTGAAAGCAGTGTATGGCCCTAGGCACCTGGTACAAAGTCCCCTGCGAAGCACTGATGGACAGGCACTCCTCACAGATAATACCTCCATCTTGAACCGCTGGTCGGAATACTTTCAGGACCTCTTCGGCGCTGAGCGCACTGTTCAAGAAACAGTCATCCTCCAAATCCCACACCTTCCACTAAAGGTTGAATTGGACGAACCGCCCACCGCCGAAGAGACCCTCACAGCCATCCACCAGCTCAAGAGTGGCAAAGCAGCAGGCATTGACGGAATCCCGCCAGAGATCTGGAAACATGGAGGCCCAGCACTGCACAACAAGCTCCACGACCTCTTTCTCTGCTGCTGGGAAAAAGGAACACTACCAAAGGATCTCCGTGATGCAGTCATCATCACCCTGTACAAGAACAAAGGAGAGAAGTCTGCCTGCTCTAATTATCGTGGAATTACCCTGCTGTCCATTGCCGGGAAAATTCTCGCAAGGTTGCTCCTGAATCGGCTGGTACCTGCCATCGCTGAAGACCACCTCCCAGAGGGCCAGTGTGGCTTCAGAGCCAACAGGAGTACCACCGACATGGTCTTTGTGCTGAGACAGCTTCAGGAGAAGTGCCGCGAGCAGAACAAAGGGCTGTACGTAACGTTTGTCGACCTAACAAAAGCGTTTGACACTGTGAGCAGGCAAGGTATGTGGCAGATCCTGGAGCGACTAGGCTGTCCCCCAAAGTTCCTCAACATGATCGTCCAGCTCCACGAGGACCAGCAAGGCCAGGTCAGACTAAACAGTGACCTCTCAGAACCATTCCCCATTCGCAACGGCGTGAAGCAAGGCTGCGTGATGGCACCGACCCTCTTCACCATCTTCTTCAGCATGATGTTGAAGCAGGCCACAGTGGACCTCGACGATGACGACGCAGTGTACATCAGGTATCGTCTCGATGGCAGCCTGTTCAACCTCAGACGACTGCAGGCCCACACGAAAACCCTAGACCAACTGATTCGTGAGCTGCTCTTTGCTGATGACGCTGCCCTCGTTGCACACACAGAGAGAGCCTTGCAGCGCATTACGTCCTGCTTCGCAGATGCCGCCCAGCTCTTTGGACTTGAGGTCAGTCTGAAAAAGACAGAGGTCCTTCATCAGCCGGCACCCAAGGAAGAGCATCGCCCTCCCCACATCACCATCGGCGAGTCCGAACTGAAGTCTGTACACCAGTTTACCTACCTTGGCTGCATCATCACGTCAGACGCCAAGCTGGACAAGGAGCTGGACAACAGGCTGGCAAAAGCAAACAGTGCTTTCGGGCGACTATTCAAGCGGGTGTGGCACAATCAACAGCTGAAAAAAGGCACCAAGATCAGCGTGTACAGAGCTGTCGTCCTCACCACCCTGCTGTACGGTTCCGAGTCCTGGGCCCTCTACCGCAGCCAACTACGACTCCTCGAACGCTTTCACCAGCGCTGCCTGCGTACCATCCTGGGCATTCACTGGAGTGACTATGTCACCAACGTCGAGGTCCTTGAACAGGCGGAAACTGTGAGCATCGAGGCTTTGCTGCTGCGGACACAGCTTCGCTGGGCGGGGCACGTCTCCAGGATGGAGGATCATCGCCTACCCAAGATCACTCTGTTCGGCGAGCTCGCCACTGGACACCGAGACAGAGGGGCACCAAAGAAGAGATACAAAGACGGTCTCAAGAAGTCACTTAGTGCCTGCCAAATCGACCACCACCAGTGGTCTTCGCTTGCCGCGGACCGTGACACCTGGCGCTCCACCATTCACAAGGCAGCCGTCTCCTTTGAGGACTCTTGCAGAGCTAACCTTAAGGACAAGCGGCTCAGAAGAAAAAACAGAGCTGTCGTAACTCAGAACCCTGACCAGACCTTCCCCTGCAGCCACTGCGGTCGAACCTGCCTGTCCCGGATTGGCCTCCGCAGCCACGAAAATGCCTGCAGACGACGTGGGCAAGCCCTATAGAATCTTCGTTCGCGAAGTCAAGCCAAGATGCTGACCATCTGACCTAACAAGAATATATCCAAAAGAACACACCACTTGGTCACTCAATTTTACAGTCTTTGGTAATGATTCTGGAACAGGACCCTCATATGGTACAACCAGTGATTCAAAATCAGCATACACTACAAACGGCAGCTTTTGCTGATTCCCATAGTTCTTAAAATACACCTGACTACCAGAATCTGGGTACCTAAGTATTGTTTGAATGTCATCAGCTGACCTACAGTGCAGGGCATGTTTATGTGCCACTTTTATAGAGGAGAACCTTTGTAAGCATCTTTTACACACTTCCTGTTTGCCATTGTGTTTTGATACATGATTATGAATTAGTCGTGACATACTCCTAATAACTGTGTAGTGAAAGTTATCACAGGAGCCAGAGCTTATTAGTAACATGTCAACAAGCTTATCTTCTAACTGTCCGTAGGTTGGGGCAATTGGTGACACTCTAATTGGTTGTAACTTGTTCTCAGACTCATTATCCCAAACAAACACATTCACAGATAAACCAGGATTTATTTTTTCAAACAAATCTATGTCCTCCACCTTAACAGGAAAATCTATGCCACTGAAGTTGAGTTCATTTACAAATTTGGTATAGTTTGATACACGTTCAGGTTTTGTTTTTACAAAGTGTAGTTTAGCAAGCACACACCACATAAAACATAAATTATCTTTGTTCTGAACATTGACGACAGCCCTTTTGTCTGCAACCTCAGTTGGTAGGGGCAGCCATGATTTGCCTAAAATAGGATGATATCTTGACTGCTTCAGTTGTAGTTCATGTACACGACCTTCATGCCAACCAGACCCCTGCATTTTTGTTCTGTCAATTGCTTCTAGGAAGTCAGGCAACAGTCTTTCTCTAAACACTTTTTCCAATTCCCTTCTTGAATTAACTGTGTGTTGTCTTGTTGAGATATATGAAACAATCACTTCACTATCTACCCTGGTAAATTCTATTTTAGCAACAATCTAAATCTTTACACTACCAGAAAGAAGATTATCTTGTATGACCAAAAAAGACCTTTCTATCGATTCATAGACACTGTAAGTGTTGGATATAGGCAAATCTGTTGTGTGAAACACGTTTCTTAAGCCTGATGAGCTTTGGGCATTGTCCGTCATTTTTATTTGTCCTACAAAATAATAAATGACAAATTACACCTTGTGTAATACCACTTTATTGACTGTAATCCCTACAATAAACAAGTTTAGTTTATATAGTTCACTCACCAACAAATCAACCACATCCCTGGTATGTGTCTTAAGGTCTTGTGCTCATGCTGCAGGTGTAATATCACTTTATTGACAGTAACAAATTCAATATAATCATGTTGTTTACTTAGATGGTAAAATATGTGTAAACACATACTCTCAAACCAGTCACAGTTAGCATCATAAACTATAAAATCTTGTGTCTTAAGATCAACATTTTTTATCGACAAACTAAAAGGTTAAATTAATTCACTAACCCATAACCTGTGAGCTGATCTGTCTTTAAAATAAGCTTTAGATGCTTAGTCGATTTCAGTTTGTTTTTCACAATGTCTCGTTCATGTTTGTTGGGGATGACATCGTTCTCTCTGAGACAGTCTTCAAAGCTGTCACGATCCTTACAGTAAAACAAACAAATGAACTTTAACTGCTCACGAAAATCTTTCAGTACAGCATTATATTTCTGAGTGAGAATCCATACACTGATGTTTGCGTGTCTGCCACTAAAAGCAAGCTCTGCTAATGTGTTTCTCTTCATAACAATATCCTTCTCTGCTGAGCAGTCATCAACTATGAACAGGGTTGGCTGTCCTTCAAATTGCTTGTAAAAATACTGCAGGTAGTCGTTAATTTTTTTCTCAGGGTCGACTAAATAGATGTTATGATCAGTCCAAATAAATAAACGGTTGTGATACGCTTTGTTGTGTTTGATAGTAGGACAAAATATCACAATGTTTTCGAAATGGTGGATGTATCTTGTTTGTAATAGATTAAGAACAAATTCAGTTTTTCCAGTGCCAGTCGCGCCGCAAAAAAGGCCACAGTGTGGGTCTAGTGTCATCAAGTTCATTTATTAAAACACGAAAAATATACTGTGTATACAAAAACTAAGCATGCCTCTCTGGTCATGAAAGGGGTGCAATCTAATAAAGACCCACTCGGCGGCAGGTGTTATATAATGACTACGCAAAAGCTTGTCTGGCTTGATTCTCGCCCTGCTCTGGTCGGGTTGCAAAATCAGACGGCACAATTCAATACAGGCACCTGATTTCACCACCATACTGTTCATTGGAAAAAAGTATCCTATCCAACCTTTTGTAAGTAAGTTATCATGTGCCTGTAATCAAACTGAGAGGCACATTCCTGCGGTGAAATACGAAACCACTCAGGCATACCCATTCTCCTTGCGTGAGTTGTTGGTCTAAAACACTCGTAAAACAGGGTGGGTGTATATTGGCTTTTGAATCAGGTCTCTCACTGGGGGTAGGGTAATGGGTTTTGTCTTTCAATTTCAAATGCGTCACAGGTTGGTCTGCCCCTATTAAATAACACTCACAATGTGCTGATGTGTTCGTGTGCTTGGAGTGGAAACAACAAAATTTTCTCCACACTTTGTCAGACGACGAAACAGAAAATAAAATTCTTTTTCTCCATACTACTACTCACTTGGCGAGACCTATTTATTCAGGAATGACCTAGTGCTCTATATTTGGAGAAAAACCTATATTCAAGGTTTGTTCCATATTTGGTGAAAGACCTATATTCAAGGTTTGTCTTAGTGCCCTAATAACACACTTTTGAAACTTTGACACAGAACGAAATAATTTGGCCTGATATGTTTGTGTGTGCTTGTGTGTGCGAGGTGTGTGTGTGTGTGGGGGGGGGGGGGTTGGGTGGGTGGCTGGGTAGAGTGTGGGTGTGTGGGGCTTTGTAGGGTGGGGTGGGGTGTGGGGGTAGGGGGCTGGGTGGGGTGTAAGTGACTATGGAGTGTTTATGTGTGCAGAACGGGAACAGTGTACCTGTGCTGAAATCAGTCAGGCCTGTTTTAAGTCAATAGTGCAGTAAATTTGAGTATGGTGCCGCGTATGTCACGTGTGCCGCATATGTGCCGCGCGTGTGCCGCGTGTGTGCCGTGTATGTGCCGCGTGTGTCGCGTATGTGCCGCGTGTACCACGTGCGTGCCGCATGTGTGCCGCGTGTTCCACGTGTGTGCCGCGCATGTACCGCGTATGTGCCGCGTATGTTGTGTGTGCCGAATATTTGAGTGTGCCTGTCTAAACGAAGACAGGTTTACCTGTATTGGAAGGTGCAACCTACCCTGTTAAAAGACCTGACTGAGGTCAATGATACAGACATTCCAAGGGGTCGGGTGGCCTGACTAGCCTTGTGTGTTATGTAGGTAACAGTTGTGTTTTGTGTGTGCGCAGTGAGGGAATGCATTGGCGGAGAAGGTAAGGCTGTGACAGCATTGACATTTTAACTAGCCTTTGTTTCCAAGTGGTTTGTCTAATTACCAAGAGGATCAAATAAATTAATTGATTATTAAATGGGCCGGCTTGAACTCTCTCTATTTTCATCTCTCTTTTTTTTGGACTCTACTTTGTCTATGCATGACCATATCACTTTCATCTGTAGAGCAGCCTATTTCCAGCTGAAAAAAATCAGCTCTGTAAGATCTTTCCTGACTCAGTCTGCCGCCACTCAGCTTGTTTCTTCACTGATTTTGAGCCGCATTGACGATGTAATTGTTTGTTTGCTCGCCTGCCATCTGAAGAACTGGCTCGACTTCAGAGAATATTAAACAGTGCAGCTCGCGTCATTTTCAGAAATCAAAAAAAGATCATGTGTCATCCTTGTTGTACCATCTTCACTGGCTTCCCATCAAATCTAGGATTGAGTACAAGGTAGCTACTTTCGCCTTCTGTCATTTCGATGGTACACTGCCTACCTACCTTTTCAGTATGTTAACTACTTATCAAGCTTCCCGTACCTTACGTTCTAGCAGTAAAAAACTTTTGAAAGTACCGAAAATAAATACAAAGTCATTTGGTCAAAGGTCCTTTTGTTTCCAGGCCCCAGTCATTTGCAATTCGCTTCCGAAGCACATTCGTGATGCCTCGACAGTAATTTCTTTCAAAAGTCAGCTTAAAACACATTTTTTTCCCAGTCTTACTACTCTGTCTTACCAAATTTCAGCCTCTTTTCTGTTTCACAATAAGGTGACATCATGATGATCCAGTGTCAGTACTTGTTGCGATGGTTGTGCTTTGGGTGTGTTTATGTGCTGTTAATTTTAGAATTTGTATTGTAATATTTGTATTTTGTGTTGTTGCTGTCTATTGATTTGTGTTTAGGTTTTAACTTTGATTTGCATTGTACAGAGCGGCTTAGAGCCTGCACTGCAGGGAGTTTGCGCTTTATAAATATAATAATAATTACTGATTATTATTATACAATTTGTTTCTGACTTGTTACCGATCATCATAAAATCCGAAAAAAACAACATGCGTTCCGGGTTTAAATCAAATGCCACTCCGAATCGGTTTCCAGTAGGTCTGTCTAAATTGCATGGATCTAGATAAACCATAGACGTCCTCTGCGATGAGAAACAGTCACGGTGCTGTACGTCGTCTGACTCAATCGTGTGAAAAGTCGCGTCAGTCTTCCGGCATGTCTGAAATGTGTTACGAAAATTAAAATGAAACGTACATTTAGTTAGTTTTTAAGGATATTATTGTTTTTGTTGGCTCACGTACGAAGAAAAACTAAGTCTATGTTCTGGGCCAGGTCATCCGTAGTCTTTCGGGGTAAACGTTAACGTTGGCATTTTCTCGGAAACTATTCAAACCACAGTCTTCAAAATTCCACCAAGGATATTTTGGCTGATACCTCGCCCTGTACCTAGGCTAAACTCACCAGTGGCGCCATTTTTGCGATTTTCGCATCTGCCCGGTCGCTCGGACCGGCTGGTCCTGTGCACCAGAACTGCGCCGCAGGTAGGCTTCTGCACTTGAGAGAATGAGAATATGAGAGCCCCAGACTACCCCTCCCCCAAACAATATATTTATTCTAATTAACACGGTAATTAAGCAAGCCCACGTCAACAAAGACACCCAATACCTTTATTACCTAGCCATTTTAGTTCCACTCCAGAAATCATTCAAGCTATGTTTGGGGGAGGGGTAGGCTGGGGCTCTCATATTCTCATTCTCAGAATAATTAATTCTAGAATGAGAATATAAGATTTGAAAACCAATCAAATCGATAAATGCCACATCGATCAACTAATTATTGTAATCAACTAGCCATTTAGACAAACCCAACGCCACCCAATACACCCAATACCTTAATCGCCTAGCCATTTTAGTTCCACTCCAGAAATCATTCAAGCTACGTTTTTTTATCAACTACCAACCTGCGATTATTAAGCCAGATTTCCCACCCAACCTAAATTATTAATGCTGCCATTGACTTCTTTAAACAAAATTATTATATTACGTTTTAAAATGAATCAAGACGAATTACTCCTTCTAAGCGATATCTGTGCTGTAGAGAACAAAGACTTAGACTCTAAAAAACAAAGGCTTATCTCTGTTGTTGTTTCTGGAAAATCAAAAGCTTTTCTCGGTAAACAATACATGACAGAAGACATAGAATCCCTTACTGCTGATGAGCTAATTAAACTACATTCTAAATATGAAAATCACATTGCTTCACTAATGACACGTGATTTGAGTCGATCTCTTGTCTGCCTATACACAAAAGCTGTAAGTCACTTCCTACCTGTTGATAGTGACAGCCTTTCACATGATCTAGAAAGCAACCCCATAGTTTCAAGTTCAATAGGTAAATTAGCATGTGTCATGTTTTACAAGTTTGGGAATTACCTTGCACCTGCTGTAACCTTACTTGTTACCGGGAGTCATATTGATTTTTCAAAAATAAATTTTAAATTAGAAGAAAATGGACGAGACGACTCCACAACAGAGCCATGTCTTGACACAGGTTCAAACAGTGACTAAGACTAAAAGTCCAGGTCGAATAGAGGCTGGGAAAAGATTAGCTGAATATAACAGACAAAAGAAATTACAGCTTCAAGCATTAACAGAAAAGACTGACACACCATCAACAGCACCAGTGTCACTACCGTCACACCCCCCACAAAGTGAGAGACAAACAACTAAACCTGAAACTACAAAATATATAGTTGCTGGATTTGTTGTCGGATTTGGTTACGTAGGTTACCAATTATATAAAAAATACAAACCAAACACTCAAACAGTGTCCAAAAAATCAAACACTCCAAAAACAAAAGAAGAAGTCTCCACATTACCAGCAGTTCCAAAACCTTTGGACCCATTTTACATGCAGTAAATAAATTTATTATTTTAATTTTTATGGTATAAGAAAATGAGCGACACAAAGAACTTAATGAACCTTGTCTATCACTCTGCTGTAATAAGTGGACTAGCAGTAGCTTATTCTATGCTGGGAAAAAGTCTTCTCAAAATGAAATCAGCAGACCTTAGTAAATTAGACTTCGAAGACAGTGCTAAACTAGTAGTTGTTATAACAGCATCGATTGCAACAAAAGATTTTCTAGTCAAGCAAGGAATTATTCCAGAAAATATTTCTATGTAAATAAAAATATGGCAACTATAGCTGTCATGATTGGTGGTGCAGTTATTAACGCATTAGCTTTTAGTGGATCAAACTATTTCTTTTCAAAAGTTAGTAAAGAAGAATCAGCAGAAGAAATGAAGCGACACAATGAGGCATCTGAAAAACTAGCTCAAGCTCAACAAGATTATGAAAAGCAAAGAATTGAGAAACTTGATTTTATTAATGAAAAACTAAAACTTGAGGGTCACGCACAGCATACATTTTCAAATGTCGATGACGCTATCAAAGAATACTATCTTGTAACTGGTGAAGACATGTCTATTCCACAACCAAAACTTAGTGACTACTACCAACCAAGCCCAGAACAAAGAAATGGAGAAATAATATTTGTTTTAGTAGGAATGACATTAGTATATTTTACAGGAGTTTATATTGCTAGAAAAAATGGCAGACGCTAAACTATCAAAAATATATTACTCCCCAATTGGCTACTGGAAAGGGAATACTGCAATAAAAAAATTACATGCTGCTGTGGGTGGAGATGTCAACCAAATAAAACAGTGGCTCAAAAAACAGGCAATTTGGCAAATATATCTTCCTGCTCCAAGAAAAATAACAAGGCCTCATTTTGAAAACACTATCCCTAATGACACACACCAAATGGACCTCCTGTTTCTTCCGCATGACACAATAAAAAAGAAACGATACAAGTATGCATTAACTGTTGTTGACATAGCTTCAAGGTATAAGGATGCAGAACCCATAACTGACAAAAAAGCTGTAACAGTGGCCACTGCATTATCAAAAATATATAGTCGAGGTCCTTTAAAATACCCTAGGCTTGTGCAGGTTGATGATGGGAGTGAATTTAAAGGCGCTGTTAATCAGTTATTTGCAAAGCATGGAGTGCTAGTGCGGCGAGGCATACCAGGCTTGCATAGATCACAGGCTATTGTAGAAAACTTTAACAAGCAATTATCGGAGAGACTTTTTAGCTATCAGTATTCTAAGGAACTCATGCATGACACACGTAACACTGAGTGGGTTAAAAGATTACCGTCTGTAATAAAAGCAATGAATAATGAGGGTCACCCTAAACCTGTTGATTCTATTAAATTGAAAACAATACCGTCAGAAATAAAAGCAATAACACCTCCAGACACTAGCTTGTTTACAAAACAGGTGAGATATTTGTATCAACCAGGTGAAGCTGAAAATGACGTTAGACGTAGGGCAACTGATCCAATTTGGTCTACATCTGTTCATAATATAAAAAAAATAGTTCCTTCAGCTAATGCAACAATATATTATCTGTATGAGCCTGCACCAAAGAGGGCATTTGTCAGAGAAGAATTACAGATTATTCCCACAGATACTGTTACCCACTTTTAACAATTTCAATTCATCAATTAGTTTATCAAGCAGATTATCAGCTATTTCTTCAGATAACTTGAGCCTGTAATGACCTGGTGCATAAGCTTTTTCCTTAGTGTGAAACACTCTTTTTGTGTCTCCAACTGCTAGAGACTTTTTATATGTTTGAATCATTTCAATATTATGTTTGTTTGATCTTAGTGTCTTGTTTGGATAATCAGGCATTAATGCACCATCTAACACTTGCTTGTAATGTTCATGACGTATGTCTTTATTTTTTATTGCTGTTTTTTTTATTCCTTTGGCTTTTGACTGACTTCCCTTCTGGTGCAGTATAGAATACATTTTTGATCTCAGTCCAACATACTCAACTATAGGCACACCATTCAGTTCATCTTTAAACTTACCAGGCACTTTCTTGTTTTGTGTGCTAAACAGTGGATGGTCTTTAGGGTAGTCAGACGTGTCATACATGTGTAGTTCTGTTTTCATGTCTTCATAAAAGTCTTCAGTACATACGTCTATGATCATAGAGTCAGTGTCAGTGTATAGCAGACGGCAGTCAGGATATTTTGGTTTAA